>VXBJ01002330.1:12109-78995 GCA_013400055.1 Nycticryphes semicollaris
GGGCAAGGGGGTGTGTATGGTTGGACTTGATGATCTCAATGGTCGCTTCCAACCATGAAGGTTCTGTGACTCTGTATGGCCTCCAGCAGTCTTTCTGGATAAATGAGAGTGATTGATGAAACCTCTGAGAATAAGAGAGGGCATGTGAGCCAGTGACTGTATCTCTTCAGGTAAGATGATGTTCACACTAGCCATCGAAGCTTTGCTGTTCTGCTTCCACTTCACCATCTCACTTTGCTCTGAATGTTTGTCTTCCAAGACAATCAATTGTTTGCTCATGAAGATCCTTTTTAAAAGTCCTTATGCTCATGTACACAAGTTGCCTGATGCTTAAAAAAGCCAGTGCTATTTAATGCACGTATACCCAGGACAGCTATTGCGAGCCATGTAGCTACTTAGTCCTTTTGGTAATTTTAATTCATTTGCACTCTTGCTAGCTTTTCACAGTGGGAAGTCATGTGTGTGTTTGCAACTACAGGAATAATTTAATGTAAGTACTGAACAAAGTGAAGTTGCCCACCATGAAATACAAAACTGGATGCTTTGGCTTTTCACGTGAGTTCTATATTGCACATAATGCTGGCTGCTTTGTTAAGTTTTTAGCTTAAATTTTTAAAAGCTGCCCTGAGAAACATCCCGTCATTTTCATCTAGACAAGAGTTTTCAGCAGAAAGGATCCCTCTGTGTCTTTCTGAATTACTTAGACTACTTTTATTTTCTGATTCTTTCCTTGTTTTCCTGGAGTATGCCATCAGGGAATGGCAGTGATAAATGTAATGCCTGGTTCTTTTGTGACATTAACACCATTAAAAATAAGTTCTCATGAGTAACTCGTTGCTTTCTCCCAGGGAGCCAAGTAAGTTGTGCCACAATACAGATTGCCTCGGCTTGCGAAACAATGATTTTCAGACTCTGTGCAGAAAGTAGAACCAATAGAAAAAGAAATCAGCGACAAAATAAAGACTTAAGGGAAATGTTGGGGGCAAACAGGGAGCCTTATTCACATCTGTTCTGGGGTTGTAAAGGGGCTTCATTGCAAAGGGAAAAAATAGGTCTATAAGTAAATGGAGGGGAGTCCTCTGAAGACTAGTGCCTTTTTACCACTCCCAGCTGTCCTTGTTGCACCAAAAAAATAGAGATAAAAAATCTCCAAAGAGTTAAAGCTTTACCAAGTTTGGATAGACAGCAAAAGTAGGTTCTGTGACAGGGTCACAGCTTCTGCCCTGCCCTATTCTAGCTGACAGAGGAGAAATAGAAAAAATAGCCACCTCTGTGCTAGACTAATGGGAAGACTGATCGTGTTAAAAATCTGAGCCCAAGTGCGAGAAGAAAAATAGCTGTTAGTTTTATAAAATAAAGTCAGCGCTTTATTTTTTTTTTTCATTGGTCTTGCTTTTGACAGAACTCCTGTCAATAAAATGCTGTGAGCACTCTGAATAAAAGCTATTTCTTGAAGTATGTTGGTCAAGCTTTTTTTTCTTTTTAAAGGAAAATATTGTATCTCCAAAGAATAAAAGAAACAGTTTAAGTAATATGATGGCAGGCTGGCAAACAGTGCAAGGTTCATCATTCCCAAACAAGCTCTGTGCTATTGCTTTTTAGCTTTGATGTCACATTTCTGCTTCTTCGTTACAAGGACTCTTTTCTATCCAAGAGGACATCCTGAATAGTAGGGTGGTATAAAGATGTGTGAAATGGTTTTCACCAAGGGCTAGTGGTGCCTTTCATTTTTAAATCTCGCAATGAAAGCTAGTTACAGACTACCTGGCTAGCCCAAGAAATCAGCACCTATTCTAAGGAACATTGTCTCCAAAGGAACTCTATCTGCATTGCTACACACTGGTTATTTGCATTTACTCATGTATATGTGGGGAGATGATTCTCAACTCCTTACACAGAGATGCTCAAGAATTTCTAATCAATAAATTCACTGCTGCAAAGCTGTTCCCCTACCATAAGAAACACATAAAAACCTTTGGGAGTATATTGGCACATGAGTATTTTTTTACTGTGAGGATCATACAGTCAGGATTAGAATGTAGTGCAGCCCTGTGAGAATAAAAGCCCCTTTAAAACAACTCTAAACATCTGTAGCAGTTCCTCTACTATGTATGTAAAATGGGTCTGAACTGAAAATCTCAAACAATTTGGATTAACTAGCTAGTATAGACTTACACTTAAGTCATAGCTTGCTTTTAACATGCTAGCTTGCATATGGGTGGCAGGCTAGCCACAATCTGACCACCTGGAACTTGGAATTGCATGTGAAATCTTTCCGAGACGAGTTAAACACTCTGAAAAGCTGCCTCTGCTGAACTCTGGCTACCTCAACTAGATTGAGCAAGCATGTTAATTAGTTCTAAAGCTGGAACTAATATACTTCTACCTTACCCTGCAATCATGGTGACTCCTGCAGAAAATATCTTGAGTCAGTACTTGCACCTGTATCATTTTATAAGAGAAATATACGTAATATAAGATCATTAGCTTCTAGCACATGAAACCATTAGTTTCAGAATTATCTTTGCCGTTAGAAACATTCAAAAATCTGTACAGTTGAAATTAGTTCACTCAGAACCATATTTGCAAAACTGAGTGCTCTGTCCAATATAATTCTTAAACCTCAATTTACATAAAAAAAAATATGGAAGAACAAAAAAGAAAGAAGTGAAGAAGTGATTACATGGAAGTACTTATTCACAAGTATTACAAAATATTTGTACTTTTAAAATTTTTTGCAAAATCATGGATTAAAGAAAAACATCTGAATCTGCTGTTGCAGCAGTTTTTATTTGTGATTTTGGTGATTTATTTCAGTAGTTCTCAAGCTCTTTGAACTACGCATGCTTACCATCATAGTTTTAATACAGAACTATACAAAGTTGGCATTGTTCAGCAACCCACTGAAGACTCTTTGTGGCTACAGACCACAATTTGAGGACTGATGGTTTATTCTCCTGAAAATACCTTTGTTTTACTAATGTAGTCTGCTGGGATATGGAATTGATGGCTTTGTTAACGGCTGTTGCCAGATGTTTAGTCCCTGTATTTTTATACATTTCATTTTGGAGCTAATTAGCTACAAGATAGTTCAGTTTTACAAGACTGCTGCCAACCAACAATGAGTGTGCAAATGATGGTACCGCAAAAGACGATGAGCTGACTGGAGCTCAAGAACAGGCGTGTAATGACTGGAACACCTGGACTCTTGGAGCACCAACCCAACACAACTACTCATTTCCAGAAGCAACCCTTTTCAGTATAACAAAAGCTACTCTACAAAAGTTTAATTTTCTTGTGAAATTCATACTCTGTTATAGAAAATAATTCTTCTGTAGTTAAATAGCAGAATGATTATTGAGCAAGCATTAGGAAATGTGCTTTTCATTGCTAGTGCATTTTATGCTTGAAAACTTGAGTTTTGGTTAAGAGGAGAAGGAAATGAACTCTCTAATTCATTGCCTGACTATATAAAATTAACTGTATAGGTAGTTGCACCTTTGATGTGCAACTTGCTCTTGTATTTACTCTATGTTTTAAAATGTTCCAAAATAAAGGACTACACATTAATTTCTTTCTTCTTCATTATTTATTTTTGTAAGCTGCTAAAGCTGTGCTTTATTTATTGCAAGTCATCCATACATAATTCTCTGTAGTTTAGAAAACTGCATCTAACATTTTCACCCCAAGTTTATAAATCGCATTGATTTATTTCTGTCTCTGAGGCCTACAACCATTTATTATAACAACAAAACATCCTCCAATTCTGGTGATCAAGGAACAAAGTTTACTCATTTACTGTGTAGTGAGAATTGACAGATGGCCAAATGGGGTGATAGATTTGATTTTAATGTGTCTTAAGAGAGTAAATGAACCAAAGGCAATCTTCATCTCATGTGAAAAGTTGGATTTTTGTGTGGCTTTTCTGCAACAGTGAGGTGCAATTCTCACAGCACTTCATTGATTTTCCAATCAACCATGACCACTCAGATGGCAAGAAACAGGGTCAAAGAATTTTTATGAAGGTTTTTTTTTCTTTTACTGTTTGTCTAGAACTGCACAAACAAGCCTGAATGAATATAACACAAAGTATTTTTCACTGTTCTGTTGGGTTTTTTTTCTCCTGCAAAATCTTACTAGTTTCATGAGTTATGCATTTTTAATTTTGCATCAAATGAAAAGGTTTTATCAAGAGAATCATTTACATCATAAAGATAATGAGGATAAAATTTCCTCATGTCTCCCCACCTGTTATTTCAGCATATATCATGGATAACAGAACACTTTGCATTCCTTCCTTTAAACTTTGAGTTGGGCTAGATTCCTTATTTCAGGACATGAAATAGCACTGCCAAAAAAAGCCAAAATGCAGTGGATCACAGTAGTTTTTCTGTGCTTGAATGGCAATATATATTTGTAGGTCCTTATGCGTCATTAGTGACAGAAAAAGTAATTGCACAGTGTGTGTTGAATAGCGTGTTAGACTGCAACACGTTTGGGAATCAGTGAAGAGTCTCTAAGGCAGGCTTCCATCCACAAGCAGCAAGATCTCAGAACCAGTGGATACGACAGCAATTTAGGATCTGCCCGTTTAGCAGAAAGGAAAAAACTTACAAACTGCTCTCGAACTAATTGGTCTTTTTGTAGGTTCAGTGAAACAGGGACGGTGCGATACAAGAGGTAAGAGTTCTCAGTATGACATGCCCCATGTCGTGGGTAATGCCACCCAAAGTAGTGAATAATGAGTAGGGGGGACACGTGCTTACCCTACACTCTGCCTGACCACTGAAACCTTCTGCCTTTACTGTACTGTACACAGAGCACTTCAAAGTGTCTTTGTAACATGCATTACAGTGTGCCATGTGCATTCACTGCTTATTTAATAATGGCTAGTATTTTGCTTGCGTTTGGTATAAACCCAGTATTTTGGCGCAGCTTGAGCAGCAAGTGTAACATCTTCCCTTTTTTGAGTGAGAAATCGGGAACCTTTCACTAACTGGAGAAGTGGGCTAACTACATTCCTCTTGGTCTGTGGAAGCAATTTGGATACCTCACACTTCATATATGCAAAACTTGATTTTTAAAATCACTTCACATTTCAAAATCAAGGGCTGCAGTTTGAACTTTGGAGATGAAAATACATACTGAGAAATAAATTTGTCTCTAATTATCCACCTGTAAATCAGGTTAAGACACTTGAAGGACAGTCCATAATCTCTTCTAATTAGAAATTAGCTGTAGTCAGAAGTCTACAGCTACCAAAGTATAATATTGGTGACTTAAAAATACTGTACTTTTGTCTTCTAAGCCTCAATTTTCTGCTCACCTCTATATAATAATATGCATTATTATTATTTTTAGAAAAATAAACTACAGAACTTTGGATGAGCTTCTAAGCTGTTCCAGGAAGAGACTGAAAGAAAGCACGAAAAGTTTTATATTAAAATCCTAAGCAATTTATTATCATGGAAAATGAAAAAGAAATTTGTTCCTTTCCTTAAATACAGTTTCCATATTGCAAAAGTTATAATCACTCCAAAAATAAATATTGCTAAAAGCTAGTAAGTACGGTTCTTCCTAACACAAAACTTAAATATTCCAAACCTGTCATACATCTAAAATATTTCTTATAAGGATGTCCTGAAAACAAAGAAATGAAAGTTGTTAGAACAGGCAGCTGCTCAGTCTTTCTTTTATGTACCTTTGATGGTACAGATGATGTATTAGACGTAAGTGTGGTTTTGGTTTTTTCCAAATACAGTATACACATATATACACATGGAACTGTTGCTTTTACATGGGATTTTTATTTTATTTTACTGTACTTTAAAAATATGTAAAAAGGGAATTAAGGTGTTGGGGTTTTCAGTTTTTGTTTTTAAATCAAATGCTTGCTTTTTTTTGGGGGGGGGGGAAGGGGGCGGATTCGCATAAGTGCATTTCATAAGATCAGAATTCTTGCTTTAACTGCAATGGGGCCATGATCCTCACTAACAGGTGGTACTGCATAACACTTGACTTCAGAAAAAGGACATGGTAATTATGATATGGTTTTGCTGTAATACCCCAAATATGCTATCAATGAAGTCCAATAGTCAAAAAAGCTATATTTCCTCAATATGAGTGACACTTGTGTTGTCTGAATGCACCATATGTGTTGAGAAAGCTCCTGAGTTACGATAATGAGGCATTTACTCTAACATACTGGTTCCTTGAGGACACTGTAAATAAAATCTGGGTGGTTGCTTTTTTCCAGGTTTTTTTTTTTTTTTTAAATGTTACGTTTCCCTTTGCTGGAAACAAAATTAAAAGTAATAAAGGAGACAAGGTGGAAAAGCAAGTGGGATAGAAGACAGAAAGGCAGGCAGGAAGGGAGGAAGGGATTACGCAGCTTTTGAACTAACTGAAGCTTGTGATTGACAATCTTTTCATTCCCAGGCTCACAGAACTTGTGGTAATTCTGGAGTGCAGGATGCACTATGAGCAACATTCAATCTTAACAGGAACAGAAAAGAGTGTTTCAGAGCTACAGGAATGTAAATATTGCATGTCCATTTCCGTAAATTTCAGTGCGATCATTTATAGCATCTAAAGTCCCAGAACATGCCATGCACATCAATGCGCCTGCCTAAACTGTTTGGTTTTTTTCTATAATCTAGTGCCCAGCTCAGCCCCTTCAGGTATGGAAGCAGAGTAGCTGAGATTACCTACCAGACTAAGCTTAGAGTTCTCATACAGGAGGTAAGAGATCTGCATTCAGTCTCCTCTGTCTCAGGGGATTTGAGCTCACGTGTCCCACAGAAAAGTTGTAGCCAGAGACTGTTAAACTATTAAATAGTAGTGAAGGTGATTGAAGGTGAAGCTTCTCTGCGTGTCCAACTGAAACTTCTGTTTTGTGTAGAATAATTGCCACTGAGCCGAGTGAGAAAAGTGATGCTATAACCCAGTTTTTCCCACCTCTGCATTCAACTTTCTGTACTTATAAGTAAAGAATAAGAAAGAGACAAAAATTAATGGAAGCAGAAACTAGAATCCAGACCTTCATTTTCTCAAGTAAACACTATTTCATGCCTAGGAAAAACTGCTTTGAGTGTGTCTACCAGATCAGGCTCCATAGCAAGAGAGGGCAAGCAAATAGGGCAAGCTGATACAGAATTTGGGCTAGCATTGGCATTTAAACAATATTAGATAAATAGAAAGGAACTATGACAGGGATCAGGAAGAAGCAGTAGGAGGTTCTAGTGTTCAAGGATCACATGGCAACTCCTGCCTCAGCTGTGCATGGTTTATCATTGGTAAATAAGAGAAGGCAGCTATTTGAAAGGAAAACAATGCATAAAACTGGATTAATTAGATTAAGTAATAATGCCTCTACAAGTCAGCAGGACCATAAGGAAAGATACTGAGGACTGAATTTAGCTGACCAAATACAGACCTATCCATAGACATGGACAGTGTAGGTACCTTCAGACGTTCTAATCTTCTAGACACCATTTACTAACAATGGAGAAAAATAGGCTGCTCTACAGTCTACATCTTTGACTTAGTGTTTCATGTAGATGGAACTAATCATGCCCTAAAGCACTTTGTTTCTCTCCTACCTATGAAGACAGTCCGAATTCATGAGCTTATGCGTCACATGAGTGGCTTGCTAAGGTGGAAATCTGGCCAAATCCAGTGGGGACTTTTGGATTATAGGGCCTCAGGTAATTAATTGTATTTACTGTATATGTATAAAGCGAGGTTTACTTAGATTTTCTTATTGTATGGGAGTGGTATGTGAATTTATATGGTAATTTAACAGGGATTCAATATCTAGGCTCAGGTCAAGTCTTAATGTTCTCTAGACACATTGAGAGGCAGAAGTTTAGATACCATGCAACCTGAGAAAAGTCAATATTTTTGCTATATCTACTTAACTATGTCAGATCCATCTCCCATTTTAATTACTATGCTGTAATCATCTTTTGTTAACATTTTGTATGATTGCCTTGGAGGCGGGGTGATCTAGCATCATGGATGAAATGTTTTCATTCTGCCCAACTTGTACCAAAAATCACGACACTTTTATTGAAGTACTCTTCTTTTACTATCATTATTACTGGCATGAAAATATGCACCAGGTTTTCAGTTAAGGTAGGCAAAGTTCTCTTTCTCTTCCCCTTGCAAAATTTCTGAGAACCTATCCTTTCTTGAGGCACTGCCAGTGTGAAGACAACATGCTGTTTTGTTCTGTAGTGCACTGTGTAGTTACCTGCTTGTGCCTTTCAATTTGTCTCGGAGCAAGGTTTTGTTATTCATCTGGTACAATTCACATATTGTTTGGAACGGTGCACACTAATGCCATGACATTCAGACTAAACAAATGGCAATAATTTTCAACCTCACTAGTTATTTGGATATATCCAATTATTTGCATGGGCAAATGTGTCTGCGTGTATGTGTAATAGTGACTAATAATCCCTATCCTGTTATTGACCCATCATCTACACTCTGATTGAACTCAATAGGAAATCATCATGCAGAATAATTGTGAAATCAGACTAAGGATATAATTAAAAGATAATCTGTTAAAATTAGAAATTTAAATACAGAAACACATGCACATGTTGTATTTCCTGAAATATCTGTGCTGTTGAGAGGAAAAGGAATGTTGGTTCCAGGTTCTTCTGTTTGAAAACTTTCACAGGTGCCCATCTTCCTCAGTTCTGTGCTTCTGCCTGTTCTTTCTTAGGGCCTTGAATCATACAAAAATTATTTTCAGATCATATTCTAAGCAACTGTGTTCTTCCTAGGAACACAGTTTATATCACAATGCGTCTGTATGCCAGATAAACTTTCCCAAATGTTATTTTGGAGGCATTGACATGGTTGCTGTTAATGTTTATTTACTCAACAATGATCTTTACAAATCCTTAACAAGCTGGATGTTACCAGTGTGTAATTTCTCATTTGTTAGTTAATCATCCTGATAAAATGCCTAGCCCAGAGAAGCTCCAATAAATCAGTTATTAGCTACAGTAAATACTGGCTTAGAAAGAAACATCCTGATAATACACAGAAAATAGCACCATGCTGCTAAACTGTAAACAACAAAATAATTGTTATTTGATAAAAAGGGAGAGGAGAAAAGGAGCAGCGTCATGGATCTGTGATGCCCATGTTGCATTCAACAATTCTCCTGGTACAGGTTTCAAGAGAGAAAGGCCGACAAGGGGAAAACTAAACCAGAGTTAGAAAATTATTTCAGGCTGGTGGGATGCTACCATTCCTCTGTTGGTTGCTTACAGCATATATATTTATATAAGAGGTTTTGGTTTTGCTCAATCCACTCTTCACCAACCCTGTTTCACTTCAAAGACAGAAAGTTATTGAAGAGTTTGCTGCTGCTAATGCTGGAAGAATTTGATGAGCCTTACTTAGAAAAAGTGCAAATTCAAGAGGCAGAGCATAACAAATCTAAAATGACAATGAGATGATAATATTAACAAATCTAAAATGACAATGAGATGATAACATTGTGAACAAAGGAAACGGATCCAGCCCACACTATTCTATGATTCGATGATTCTATGATCACTCAAATAGGAGCCAAAGAGGATTGACAGCAAGAAAGAAGAATATTGAATAGAAATTGAGAGAATATTCTGATGATAAAGTCAGGAATGGGGCATGTGATCAGGGATTGCAAGCTGACTTAGGTAAATCAATAGTAGCCTTAACATAATGAGCCAATCCAGAATGCAGAGGAGAAACCAAAGCTACATAGACGCAAAAGATCTTTTTTTGGCCTCTTTAAGCTGATGACAATAATTCCCTGATATTTTACATAAAAAGGAACAGAAAATATTAGTGTAAATGCTACTCCATCTACTTTCGTGAAATGGCAGTTACCAAGGCTGTCCAGCATAAGCCAAAAATTCCTCAAATGCATAAACTGATGAGAGAACCACATTAAATTACTGGATTCATTATTATACCTTTGCATGAGAAGGTGATGTTATACATTTCTTAAACTACGAGGCTTTGAAACATTGATTAAGTATAAGTTTAAGATACAAACTAAGTTTCTATATCCTTCTTTGAATCACAATATTAATTTTACAAATATTAAATCATTAGTTATACCACAATATTAATTGTTAATTTTACACAAACTAACTTTCTATGTCCCTCTTTGATTCACAATATTAATTTTACTGGAATACATAGGTACATTTACATAGAAAGAGGATTTTTTTCAGTAGCTAAATCATCTGAAAAAGCATCTGAAAAATACAGTAATGGATCAGGAACAGAATAACTTTTTGTTAATCTCTTCCACAAACACGAATGTATCATACAGTATGCATAAATTTGTAAGAGGACAATTTTAAATTTACATGTTATTTACTTGGCATAACCACTCCCTTGGACACATTAGGATTTCTATTGCATATAAGTATTTACATAACTTTAAAAAAAAGTGCATTATTTACCCAATAGACCATAAAGACTTCATGCAGAGCAGTTACAGACACCCAGAACATAATAACTTCTTGGATAAATCTAGTCTGGAGTCATCCACCAAGTGCATTAGGTGATTAAAAATTTATGTACATATGTGTATTGGTTTGGTTTTTAAACAGTAATAGGGGAACCATTTTCCTCACCCTTCACAGCTACCTCAAAGTAACAGAACAGACTTTGTGCCATGTTATCCCACCATGTAATTGTGGAAGTTCTACATGCAGTGAGGGGAAAATGTTATTCTTCCTTTACACTGAGGATTTATGCCCCGAAAATTAAAGACCATTTGCAGTTACAGAGACAAAAAGCCTTCAGAACTCCTATCTTCCCTTTGGCCCCTGTTATTGCTCACTAGCCCTAAGTATGAATTTCTGCACAGTATGCAGTGACTGCTAAAGACTTGATGATTCACTAGATACTGTTCAAAGTTCCAGGAGATGCAAGGCTATCTGTTCTTGACTCACTTGGGGTGAAATGTTCCTGCAGATGATGGTTAAGCGAGCTGAATTTTGGCTATTAAATATTCACCATTAACTACTCTCTCATAATTAAAAGAAGTAGGAATTGTCTGCAGAAATTTGGTAGATAATATACAATTAAATTACAGTTGGCTCTTGTTTTATCACAAAGAATGAAATAAGAGAAAAAAGAGTTCAAATATGCAAATAAACCATTGAGGTTATTTTTTTCAGTTCTGATTGAAGTCACTGAGGTATAAAAACACCTCATCAATAACTGTACCAAATGCATATTATCTTAAATGCAGAAAATTACTAAACGTGCTGTATTCACACAAACTGGTGTCTTCCACCCAGTTGTCCTATGACAAATTAATGTTGGCTTTGGTGGGACTTTTTTTGAAGGCCTTATTTCTTAAGGCATGAGGTTCAAACAATCTTTTTACTTTTACTTTAATATTTTCTTATCCCAAAAAGGTGCTTGCTTACTTACCACTGCAAAATACCAACATTAGCAATGCAGTGATGTGAGACCAATTTACTTCTTTCAAAGTAAGAAAGAACACAGAATAAAGAGTGTCTTTATTAAAACACAGCTGAGATATGGTTACCTTGTTCAGTAATCTCTGTCACAGCACATGCAAGTCTACATTCAGAAAATGAATAATGATCTACGTTCACTGGTAGAAAGACCTTCTCAGCAAATCAGAACAGACCCCATTGTGCCTCTTAAAAAAAAACCAAACCAACAACAAAACAACTACTAACCACAAAAAAACAGGAAAACATCAGAAGAATTGTCTTTTGGCAGTATAGCCAGAGAAATGTGAGATTGGCCCTTAAGGGAATTCTTATTCTCAAGTGGATGTAAATGTATTCATCAATGCAAAGAAATGCATAGTGTGTTTTATACACAATACATTAATAAATAGCCATGCATTAAAAAATAATGAGATTTTCTACGAAACAACATCCTGTGGTGTTTAGGGTCATAAAAAAGACAGTAAAGAAAGGTTTGGAGGGGGAGATTATGTGGAAAATCTGATTAAAATACCGAAACCCCATCCTATAAGTAAAATACAATAAATATTTCATTGGCTAACTGTAAACAAAAGAACAAGTGCAGTAAAATGTAATTAAAAATGTAAAAGTGTGGGGAGTGATTTATTTTACCACAGTGATATTAATATTAGAAATGGTATGTAAATAGATATCAAGGTTCTGCTGCAGAAACAGTGGAAAATGGCTGTTCATTTTCTATAATGAGCTTTCATCTTTTTGACTTTCACTTTAAGTACTTCCAGTGATTTATGAATAATGACGCTCTTAGCCGTTGGAAAGCTCTAGCAAAGCTCCAAATTCTGTTCCTTCCTAACACATATTACTTACTTTTTTTATGAATTTTTTTTTTTTTTTTAGGTCTGGTCAATAGGTTTATTGCAGAGTATTTTGGCAGAAATATAGATTGTTTCACACTCCTGGCCTGTCATGTAAAGGGGATGAGGCTTCCTTGTGGTTTGCCAGCCACAGGCCATGATATGAGAAGTGGGAGAGGTGTTCTGGCTCAGCAGCAGCTGGCTCTCCACAGGCACAACAACTTCTTAACGTGCGAAGCACGCTGCCACCACACACCACACGCACAGCTTTTCTACTTGCATTTCATCACGCTTAGGTCTATCGAGCAGTTTCCTAGCGGAGAATCCTCTCCATGTAGCCTTTACCTATGAAACACGTGGTGCCACTAGTGAGATCGAGGTCTGGTTTTGCATCTGGACTGGCATCGTTGCCTCCACAAAGTACCCCAGGCCTTTCCTGACAATTAACGACAAGCTGGCTTAATGAGTTAGAGAATGTCAAAGGAAATTGTGGCTCGTGGTAAAATAATTGCATTTCTGCCAGCCCGAGTGTCAGGCGGTAAGTTCCACTTTTCCACAGCTTTGGGGTTAGATAATGCTGCAGAATTTCAGTGTTTGACCCCTGCTTTTTTGAGATGGTGCAACACACAGATGGGACACGATGGCAATAAGCAAACGCTATCTGTCTGGCTAGACATTATGGTTAGACGTTATAGTTATACAGACACTGGAAAGGATTCATAATTCCTATGACTGTGCATATTAGATTTAAGTTTAAAACATATCACAAATAAAGCCTTAAGTACAGAAATGCAATTTCAGTATATCCACCACTGCTGATAGCACAGGCAATTTAATAGATCAAATTCCCTCTTCTTCCAATAACTTCTTATCCTTTCAGTTCCAACTCATTTTCAAATACCCAAGGGAAAAAAAAGACTACACAGCATGACCTGGAAGGCTAAAAATCTGGACTATTTTAGAACAAAGTAAGGTGAGAGGAACAGTACATTTCCTATGAAAATGTAGTTTCATTGAAATCAAAGTGCTGGAAGGGAGAAGTCAATGGGAAAAGAGCTGAACTAAATAATTTAAGCTTTCTTCCTCACTTCATTATCTAATTCTTTGACATTACTGAAATAAAATAATTTAACAAGACTAATATGCATTCTACTGATTTCTGATTGAATTGTTTTAATTTTGTATTCCATAAGAGGAAACATACTAACTTTTCTTCCAAATCATCTTATTTTGCTGTTATAAATCTCTTCCTCCAGCTACTTCTTTGTTCTTTCAAAACATTCATGAACTTCCCACTCTACCTTTTGTGTTGATACCGTGTATAAAGCAGTTGCATCGCTGTTACCTCCTCAGTCCCAAGGTAAGCAGAGCCAACCCTGATGATACAATTCTCCTGGCTGTTCTGAGGAAGGAATACAGGATTTGACTCCCAGACCTCAACACATTTACCAGAACAACTGCCTGCAACTCAAATGCAGAGTCTTTTCAAGTTTAATAAGACTGTACATGAAGGTCATTGGGTCACACTAACAGGTCACATAATGGGACCAGGGGTCTGACAGTCCTAATAAAAGGGTATTCTGTTCTGGCTGGGTAAGAAAAGACTGAAATTTCAAACTCTTCAAAAGACTCTGATCATTGCAAGTCACTTTAACATTTTCTCTAAAGAACTGGGAGCAGTATATTGGTTTAAATAACTTTACAGGCTTCAGAGCAGAAGCTGGTAGAGACGCAAATTTCTACAAGGGAGACCTTTTTTGGTGGCTTTGGTACTTTTAGCATGAAACGCAATAGTTGCTCTGTAGTTTTAAAAATCAAGAAAAAAAAGAGCAAGGGGAAGGAAGGAAGGAAGGAAGGAAGGGGAACAAAAAGAAAAATGCTACTAACATTTAAAACACAGATTAAATTTATTTTTGTTGGGCTAAAGATAGAAAAGAAGCTTGTCCAAGCAATTTCCTATAACATTTTCTTCAAAATAAGTAGTACCAGATAAGAATATATCAATGCTTATGATCCTACTGAAGCCAATAGAGGGTATGTTTGTGAGTACTAGCATGAGACAGTATACATAACTGATCTAGACAGTTTGCAAAAACGTGATAGAAACTGTGGAAAACCTGATATTACAAATTATTTATCACTACATGTTTTGTTGCTGAAATCAGAAGACACCAGAATATATTTTAAGAACAAAATTAATTTCTCAGAATGAGCTCAATGCCCAGTAAATTTTACCAGTTCTTTCAGTTGTACCACCAAAGGTGCTGATAAACCAAATGATTGCTCCAATGAAAAAGTCAGTGAAATCACTTTCTTCCATGTGTGTTTTAATATTACTGTGCTTTATCACTTTCCAGGAGGTGCTTTCCAGGGCACTGAGCTCAGTACTGTCTGTGGGGGTCATTCTCTCTCTCATTCTCTTGCTGTGACAAAAGAATGCATTTGGTATGGTGAGATTCTTGTTCTTACCGTTTTGTTTGCAATATGTACTTACTGCTATACATTTATATTAGAAAAAAGTAACATCTAATACAAGTTCCTGGCACTTGTTGAGATGGATGGTAATAAAACTCTGCCTTGTGTACTTCAAACTCAATGTCAAGGGTCAGCCCCTAAGACAGTTCTAAGGTGTCAGACATTGTATTCCTCCCAGCCTCTAAGTCACCTTTTCCAGATTTGCAAGGCTGAGGGAATTGAGTGTCACTGAAAAAAAAATAAATCACAATCTCAAATGTAATTAAATTTTATTTTTTTAAAGACATTAGAAGCAATGAAAGTTTGGTTTCCAGGATTTGGACTTAACAGTATTGAGGAGAGACATTCAAAATCACAAAAGAGAGCATTCATAAATATGAGTATTTGAGTAAGTCACCTGCGATCCTTTTCATTCTATCCTCCCACAACACCATCTTCCTAGAATTGCAAAAGTTTTAGCTGTTTTCCCGAAAACTGCCTGTATGTAGAAAAGAGAATGTAATTCTAAATATCTAGATTGACATGTAGGCCAGCTGAGGGAAGACCTTTTGTGAGAAAAGATTATCCTTAGTTATTTCAATGCAATTGCAAAAATAAATGGACAGTGGTTAAAATGGTAAATTTACAAAAGCATTTTGAGTTTGTTATTGCTATATCTCATTTTCACCAGTACTAAGGCAGATCCGGTGGATGTCTGCAATGATACGATGTTGTTGTGCTAATATGAAAAGAATTGGTTAGTACTTTAAGGTTGTATTACATAAGAAACATCTCCCTAGAGCAGAAAGTCAACATTAAAAATGCTCTAGTGTAAACCAGGTGTTTTGATATTATAGTTCAGACAAAGCATTTCAGGGGATGGGAAAAAAAAAAAAAAGAAAGCTCATTCATGATATATTTGCATTAAATTAGACAGAAAGGAAAAACAAATAGATAAATGCTCCACTAAAGAAAAAATAGTCTTCTAAGTACAATTCTTTCAGTCTCTTTACTAATCGGAAGGGTGTTTTGATTTGGTAAACGGTATGGAAATTTCAACCTCTTTCCCAGTCATGTTTTGGTGCTCTTGTCCAATTCGCAGTATCTTCAGAATCTAATCTGTGCTACTGTTTTGTTTCTTAAGAGATTTTTCATATTTGCAGATTTAAAAGGTCCTAAACCTGCTCATTTGTAGAGATTAAAATGGCAGCAAGAAACTGAAAACTCTCCATTGAAGAACAAACACAATTACATAGAACAGAAACAATGAATGTTTGATCTTTCACATATTCCTGGCATGACCCTTATAATGCTTGAAATGCTTCTGCATGTGCAGAACTTTGTCCTTGTAGAGTCTGAACTCACATTGACTTGCAAGGTTGCAGTAATGAGCAGCCATAAGTATTTACAGCATCCGATCTTAGTGATAAATGGCTGAATTGTTAAGAAATGTAACTTTATTGTTTATAAAGAGTGCTTCTGGTTTACTCTAGTAGAAACTTTCCATTTTTTTTAAAGGAGACATAGGGTTTTCTTCCCTGAGAACTCATCAAACAAGGCATTCCTCAGGTATCAGCCTCCATCAGAATAAAAAAAAGGCAAATTCTGAAGTTACTGCAGTATTACAGAGCTTCCAGACAGTTCCATTTCTTTCAAGGGAGAAGAGTGAGTAGTTAGTTGTAAATCAAATTTCATATATGCACACATTTTATCATTTCTAGCACATCCTGTTTGATAATTGACTAAGATATCTGTCCCAGCTGGGACTACCAAGTGCCTGAATTGTGTACTTCTTATGAGTGAAAAGATATTTGAAAGCAGCAGTGCCCTGGTAGCCATTCCCCTTGCAATTCCTCATAATTACTACTGCAATATTCTGCAATGCTGAATTTCTCCTAATTTTAATTTCTACTGCAATATGCAGTAAGGAACCGAGGTCATTGTTCTTTCACAGCTTTTTTATTTGGAGTATATTCTGGAATCATGCTATTAAGTGTGTAATGTCATGGATTATAAAGCCAAAAAAGAACCTCCAAGACTGTGGCCAAGTTACCCAATCACCTTGAACTGAATTCAACAGGAAAAAATTGAGCAAAGTAGATAAGTCATGGAGGAACAGAGTTCGAAACTGTTAAATACGGACTGGTGTCACAGGTGCAGAGCAATAGGTAGAAACTGAAAGACATGGAAATGAAGAAGAGAGAAATCTTTTTGCTTTCAAAGCTGACCTATCCCTGAAGGAAGAGGGGTTTTTTTTCATAAAAGCATGTATATTTGGGAGCACAGAAAACAAGGCATTCATGAAGCTTCCAATAAAAGCAATTACTCCTATAGACACAATATTTGGATAGCTTTGCCCTGAAATACGACATGAAAGAAGTATCACTGAGCTTATTTTATTAACGACAGACAATTTAAAGAGGTGCCTGAGGCTTATGATCATTTTCACTCTTATCATAATTGATGTAATATTCTCATGTCCTGATATGCTTTTAGCTCTGCAACCTTTGCCTTAGTAGGCTGGAAATGTGAAAAGTCCCATACTTGCAGCAAAAGACTGCAATAAATTTCACTACCTTTGCCCTTTACTGTGTTTTGCCATTTGATTATCTGGCATTTTTCGACTCCCCTGTACAGGTCCAACAACTCTGGGGAAGGAGGAGGAATGCCTACTGGAATGCCTTGTCAGTCACAGTGCTGACTATATAAAAGGTTAAAGAACAGCGTTCAACTGTCTTCCATGGGCAAGGGTAGCTCCTCAAACTTTCATGTTTTGTTCTGGTGACAGAGTCTGCAAGGAGAACATGAAATGCCACAACATGACTCCATTCTCATGACAGCAGCTGTAGCAGAAATGGGGAATAACACAAACAACCTATTCTAGACTTGCAATTTTTAGATGGTAATCACTTTGTCCTTTTTCAGATTTTGTAGTCAAGAGCTGTCTGTCCTGTTCCCCTGAAAAGAAGGAGTTCATGTGCTATCCTTAAAACAAAACAATCACAGTTAAATCTGTTCTCTTAGGTTACGTGATTTCATCAAATATGGTCTAAAAAAGGTAAACGTCTTCTAAGAGAAAAAGGTACAGTGCAAGTCTTTCATTTTACATTTTTCTTGGCCCACTCTGCAGATAACTAACATGAGAGTAGTTGTCAAAAAAAAGAAAAAAGGAACAAAATTTACAACTCATTATCAGTTACCATTACTTATTGAGTCAGTGTTGTTATGGAGAAGATTAGGGATTGCTAATCTTTCAAGTGCTCTGCTACACAGCAAAGTATACAGTATATAACAAAATAATATTTTTAATGGCAAAGGAAAATATTTCAAATGTTTCAATTTCAGTTAAGTCACTGAGCTGCTTCTCTGCCTTTGAAATATTTTTAGACAGACCTCCAGTCTGTATGCTAAAGATTCACCCATCTTTAGCTCTGGATAGCACATGTCTCTTACTCTTACATCAGTCTTCACTAATGGTATCAACACATTTCCAGTAGTGCATTAAGTAATGTGCTTAACAGTTGTGAAAGTGAATTAATCTCTCTCTTGTATTCTTCCTGTGTAATAAAGTATTTTACAGATGGTTTTTGGAGACCATGTTTTAGCAAAGGACAAGGACTTTATTAGTCTGTTTTTAGTAACACTCAAATTTTCATAAGTTCACTTTGAGGTCTGAAAGCAAAACAGAGAATTTAACTTCATCTCAATATTTGAAAAGCCCATCTTTATAAATCCATTCCCTAAAATCCAGTCAAAGATATAAAAATATAAATATGTAATATATAAAAAGTCACCAAATCAGGCTTATTCTTTATTATAAAGACAGTGGTGCCTGCTTGTGCTTTGTGAGGGACAACTGATGGTACAAAGTGCAAAGCAATGGACAGCTAGACCATGGGCAACCTAGTTATAGGGGTGTACTACCATAGGGAGCAGCAATTAGGAGGCAAGGGAAAGGCCACTTTCAAGGCTTCTTGAATACCCATTAGATTGATGGGATAAAGGAAGAAGAAAAAAAAACCAAAACAAGACGGAAGAGAAATGGAACTCAGTTATGTCTAGATCAGATAAATTAGGCCAATATTTATCATGTTTTGTTGGATAACTGTAATAAGATGTAGTCTTAAGAACTCTTAAAGTTGCAGAAAACCAAAGGATTGTAAATGAATGAACATACATGCTGAAGTATATTTTTTCAGTCATTATTTGTCTTAGTAGACCTATTTTTTTGTCTGTATACAAATTCAAGCAGGTAAATACAATCACATATTTTCTCATATTGGTAGAAAAGAAAGAAAGGGAAAGCAGTTGGAGATATCAAATGAGCAAGCATATTTGAGATTAATATTATGCAGAGGATCCTGATACGTTTGCCTGTAAGACATAAAAGTAGGTACATTATGGATAGACTAAGGGACTCTGATTAATCTCTTTGACAGTATATAGCTATACAGCATGCTTTTTGAAAGCCACTGATGACGAACAAATTCTATTTGTGAACCCTTTACTACAGAATTTTCTACCCTTCCTCCTTCAGTATTGCTGGGGAAAAACTTTTCTTTGACTGACAATATTTATTTTATTCTCTGGTATATCTGAAACCAGTTTTACTTTATGGCTTTATCTAGACTCAGTCAAGGGAAAATATCTATCCAATGAGATAACTGCACATAGAGTATACCCAGGATGATCTGCCTTCAGAGCAGCCATATATTTATAAACATTAAATCTTTTGCTCAAACTAGGTTGTTCTGTTGAAATAGTAAGCTTTTAAATATAGCTCAAGAAACGTGTAGATTATTTTTGCAATTATGGCTTCTATTAATTTGTAAAATTCAAAATCAAAGTTTTAAAATTCATTCCTTTATAAATACATCTGAACCTGATTTGGATAGCAATTTTATTCAAAATATGCTTTACTTACAAAAGAAGAAAGAAGCTATAGAAAGGCATATATTACCTGTGTTTTCACTGATACAACCACATATTTTCAGAAACAAGTGCAATATGCAGGAAGAGAAGAAATTGTTATGACACAAAATGTCGGCAAGTGTGCAAAATAGACAAAGATGTATTGCTAAATTATTCATGGATACAGAATTTAAGGCCAGAAGGCCAATTGTGGCAGCAGCTTGACCTTATACGTAACATGAACAATCAAATTTCAGACTTACACCAAAGTGAATTCAAAAACTTGTGTTTGCTAAAGGATTCCTTTCAGAAAGACATATAGCTTTGATTTGTAATGACTTCAGAAGTGGAGGAACTTAAAATTTTCCTTAGTAGTTTGTTCCAATTTATAGTTATCCTTGCTGTTAAAAATGAGTACTGTTTTTTTAATTTGAATTTGAGTATCTGTAAGAACTACCAATTGGTTCTTGTTATGCTGGTTCTTTTCTCTCTGAGACTGAGGGGCCTTTAGTACCAGCTATTTTTCCTCATGTAGGTACTTACACACCATAATCAAACCACTTTGTGATCTTCTTTATGATAATCTAAGAAAGTTGAACTTCATAAATATTATATTGCAACACATTATGTTCAATTCGCAATCATTTTAGAATATGCTCTTGGCAGTTACAGGAACCTTACATACTACTAGGTAAAAATTTCTGAGCTATTTTACTTCAAAGAGGAGAAATAGGATTTGGACAATTCAATCTGTTGACTCTGGATGATATAAACTATGCAATCTAAAATAGGATAAGAAGGTGTTTTGTTGAATATATCGATGCAGAATTACATGCCTATTCTGAGAAATATTCTGCATGTATGTTATTACTCTGTTAAATTTCTCAAGTCAAACAGTTAAGTCAGAAAATAACAGACCTTTTATGATAATAAAATCCATGGTGTGACCGAAGAAGAGACAACAGCTGACTGCACAAGTTAACAGGTAACCAATAAACACCAGCTGTTTCATGTTATCTCATTCCATGATGAATGTTCAGGCAATGTAATAGGTCCAAACAGTTCTAATTCAGGACCATTTCTATAAAGTCTATGCCAGAACTAGTGAAGAAGGAATTCTGTTGTGTATTCTCACCAAATGTAGATTATTTTTTTTTGTGAGCTGTTGGGAACAAATGGTTATCAGGGAAGTATAGTAACCTGCAGCAGCTCTCCGGTATTATTTTTCCGTCTTAAGAGTTTCCTCTTCACTAATGACAGAGACTGGAAATGTTCCTGTCAATCATGGGGAGGCCAGAGTAAAATACCTCACTGCCCATTCAGTTAAAAGAACACTAACTAAAAACGTTTTGCTGGTGATGTAATTCTGATTTTAAAAGAATCACAATGGATCAAGAAAGATTTTACTTTTATAAGCAGGAGGAGGTGTGCCAATAAACTTGTGAATCCTCTAAATAATATGGTACCGACTTCACAACCGCCATTCCATTACAGAAGTGTAGGAGTTTAGACCACGGAACATCTCCAAAGAAAGTGGAGAGGGAAAATTACAAATTAATTATCCACCATCATTTCACTAGAAGCAAATTATTTCAATTAGCAAATACAAGCTATGTTTTCTAGGGGTTAATCTACATTCATGCTTTTTTGCTCCTGTTTTCTTTCACAAGATTACTGAACCATAAGCTATTCTTGATAGTGAGTTTACCACAGTGTAAGAACTGGGTAATTTTCCCAGTGCACAGGAACATGGGCCTGAGACGAAGAAAGATAAGGATCACTCTGTCACATACCGAGAAATTAAATACAGCCATATTATTTTGTCTTAAAATGTAGTTGTTTGCCCTCAAAATTAATGCCTCTGATACACCTTCAATTGATTTTGAACCTATATTCATTCGTAGGTAATTTTGTGTTTATTCTTATGCCTGAACTATCACTCAGTTAAAATATCTCTTCCCATATTGAAAAAAGCCTCAACCTTTCTGTAGGGCATCACGAAGTTAAAATGACTGTGTTAGCACCTTTGTGCATCTTTGAACAATGACTGTTGGATTTCTCTTTTGGATTGTTTTAACAGAAATTTTCTAATAAGATATTAAGATATTGTAATTTTAATTTCTGCTAGAACAGCAAATTTCTGCTAGTATCAGAGCCCCACAGTTTGAACTAGGCAGAAGACACACAAAAGAAACAAAACAGCCTTTGTTAAAATGCTTTAAACATTGCTTCAGTGATTTTACAAGGACTGTGCTAAAGTTTTTGATGCAATCATAGCAGAGTTAAAGATCCCCTAGCTTCTACATTTTCTAGAAACTGTCTCATGCTACATGTTGTTTTTCTTATACTACTAAATGTACAGTGGCACTGTTTTTTACCTTTAGAAATACTTGAATGGCCTGAATATATAAGGCAACATGTTGGTAATTTATAATAATATAGGATACTTTGGCTCTTGCACAATATATATATTACAGTGTTTAAAATTAATCCAGTACCTATTTCTATATGCTTGGGATACATATCTAATTCTACACAGCTAAGGCATCCAAGTTTCCCTTCCCCTGCCAGGAGATGAAACATAACCACCAAATTTTCCTCTGTTTGTGAAAATCCATTAGTTTCAATGGACATGCATATATCAGAGCAGAACTTAACCTAACAGGCTACTTTCTACTTACATTTTTTCCCAATTTTTTAAAAAATGAACAAAGTTAATAAAGGCCAGGGTTAACAAAATTGATTTGGGAGATAACATCCATTCCTTCAACACAAACAATAAACTTTTAGGCAATGTTCATTAACCCCCAGAGGAAAGTATTCTAAACTATACATCCTATCCTAAAGGAAGAAAAAATATGATTTAAAGAGAGTACCATGTCATGACCAATGAAGGCAGCTATTGTAACAGCACTAGTAAGAGGTGCTTTCCTCCTCCCTCACTATGCACAATCAACATCAGGGATTTCTGAATAGTCTCTTCATTTCAGAAAAACAGATTCTTAGTCCATTAATCTACTGTCACTAGTATGGGCAGAAAATTATCTTAGTCCCTACTTCAGAGCTGGAGGGCGAGATTACTAAGAAAATACTTTTGCGTGCAAGTAGCTTTTTCTTAAACTGCTGATGTCATGACATTTTAAGTAAATAACTTGTGTGCCTTTTAGCTGAAAGGTAACATTTCGTGACAGACATTGACACTTTCGCTTCTTTGGGGCTAGATATTAGTAGTTTTGTACCTGGTGGTATTTACAAAAGGTCTCCCTTCTCATTGAAGTGAAGTATTTTAAGTGGCTTTTTTTAGAAACAGTTGCACTTGAATAAGAGTTATCTGGGTGACCATATCTGAAGTATTAGGTGTAAACTCGATTTCCTTTATAAGCAAAACATGGCAGACTATGGTGGTTATGGAGATGCAAGGCTAACTACTGGAAAGATAAACAATCTGGACAGAAAAGTGTCTGAAACACATATTGTGTGTAAAATTCCAGTTCCTCTATTATCTGTTTCACAAATTATGAGTCACTGGAACACACCTGATGTGATCAACCCCAAGGAGGCTGCAGAACTCAGCAGGGATAAGTCAGGTTTCACAATATATCTTTTTAGATGACATAGTCAGAGAAACAGTCAATAGCTCAGAGAGGAAAATACAAGCAGAATTGTACATGGACAACTGGACTCCCTGAAGACTCTCAAATGTCTGTCACCAGCAGGTCTTTCTTCTGACTAACATTGCAGTATGTTATAACTTGTTACTGGCATGACTCATAATCTGTATTCTTCACAATAAACCTATTGTCCTGAGGTAGCACCCTAGACTCCAAAAAGCTAAATGAACCCCAGGAAAAAATACAGTGGTGAGCTCAGTCAATGCAAAGAATCTTTACTATTGTATTTGATGATGTTGAAGTATTTCAGGGCATGGTAGTGCTTTCATCCAGTTAGTCTAGAATTGAGGAAAAAACTTCCAAATATATTTAAGTTTATTAAAAGAAATGGGAGTTTCTTATATTTGTATGAAGCATTTGAGGATTTACTAAGCATGTCTTCAACATACATGAATATATGGGAGGTGATATATGCACTCATATATAGTATACAGTTTACTTCATGTATTGAGAATTAATTGATAGTCTAACACTTTTGTTCGATCCTTATGAATCTCACAGAGATGTCAGTATTATTTTCCTAGAAAGTTATAATAGCCAAGGAAAACAGAACTATCCAGTACAATTTCTTTAAAATAAATCTTCTCACAGAAGAAAGTATCTAAATAAGCCTTAGCAATAGCATCTCCCAAAAAAAGATAAATACAAATCAAACTACAAGGTGGAAAAGGGCACATAGAAGATGAACTGTTTTTCTCAGCACTGACTTTTACATTTAGGTCATAATTACATCTATGATTGGTTAGACACTGGGATAGGCTGCCCAGGGAGGTGGTTGAGTCACCATCCTTGAATGTGCTTAAGAGTCATTTAGATGTGGTATTGGGGGATATGGTGTAGGGGAGAACTTTGTGGAGTAAGGCTGATGGTTGGACTTGATGATCCCAAGGGCCTTTTCCAACCTGAATGATTTTATATGATTTTGACAGGATACTGCCAAAGAATGTAATTCTGAAAGGCACCCTTGCAAGAAGAAAAAAAAAATAAATTATAGTGCTACTAGGTACCAGTAGACTTCTCAAAGCAATAATAATCAGCAATGGAAAACAATCTTGGAGTTTAAATATCTCACCAGAAATTGCGTCGTACTTCATCCTTATGAACAAATTGTCTTTAAAATGGGAATCATATTCAAAAAATTAACTGATACAAAGCATATTTATCTTGGCTGTGTTCAAAGTACTCAACATAACCTAAGTTACCACTGGGAAAAATAAAACACGCAGCCCAGGCAAAAAGGTCTCAAATTTCAGGAGAGGGTTCTCATACCTATATGCCACCACTCACTGCCCCCCACTCCCCTGTTTGATATTCTCTAAAAAAGTAAAACCTGCTAGAAGCCTTTGCCAAAGCTATAATTCTTTTTTTCTCACAGGACTAAGATGTTGCTGCTATGAAAGCTGGTGATGAACACTGAGGTAACAGCACTTGTGCATCAGTCTCCAATACACAAAACCCGTGACAGTACCTCAATAGTTCTTTCATGTAATTTATATCACAAATATCTGCAGACCTTCCCCAAAATGAGTGGCGGAAAAAACCTAGAAAATGCACTTATATATTTTCTGTACATATAGCCACATGAAAGTGAAGTATATAAAATAAGAAGTAGCATTCTAAGTTTAAATTATTTTTTACTTCATGGTACCTGAGAAACATCCTGGAAGAAATAGATTGTCCGTGTGTTGTTTTTTTCCCCAAAAAGGTCAAGTGGTCTTTGAACAGAAACAGTGCAGAATCAGTTTCACATGACTTTCAAGAAGCTTTGAGGAGTATTTTTTTTACCAGTTGATCTAAACAAGGTATGGCACTGGCATAAGGTATGTTTTTCCTGAGCAGCTTTCAAGTAACTTTTCATAGAAGCACTGTGCAGAACATGAAATGAAACATCAGCAGTGCAAAAAGCCTCTGTTAAGTCAATAAACATCTTTTCTATCATCTATTTGTTCTTCTCACAGAAAATAGACCATTCACCATTTTTCATACTTTCACTGTCTTTCCAACTTCCTTGCAGTCTCCACTTACACAAATATCCGTCACGATTTTTGTCACAGGTTGCATTTTGCTGGAAATCAAGGGTATCATTACTGCTGTACAAAATAAACAAATAAATAACTAAGCAAATAAAACTAAACAGTAACATCACTTCCATGGATACTTTTCACTTTTTCATTTAACATTTGCTGATGCCACTTTGTTCATATCTGCTGAAGAAATCTTTTACCTCTTTTCCAGCTCAACAGCATTTTCCCACTCTCCCTTGTTGCGACATCATTGGCTGGTTTGCCTTCCACACATGCAAGCTTCCAACAGCTAAATTCCTATGTTACCAGCTGAGAAACCTGCTGATTTGATTTGTCATGAGCACATGGCACTTACTCATTTGTATTGAATGCAAATTAAATATACTATTATACACTCTGGAAAGATTTCCATTTTAATTCAAAAGCCCTGTGACTATCAGGGTAAGAGTGTTGCTTTAGTTATAAACATGCCTCTAGAAAATGCAATAAATTTGCCTTTAACTCCTCAACTAACTTTTTAGCAATTAACAATTATCCAATTAAGTGTACTGATGTCTTTACCCAAACATGTCTTTTATTTTAAGTATTCCCAATTCAGACTTCCAAGTACTACTGACACAATTCGTAAAAACTCCAAATACAAGGGAAAAAAATCAGGGGATATCAGCAGTGTTATACTTAATGCTACTTAATAGCCTTGAAATTACAACGTCCCAGCCTTCCTGAGCTTCACCCAGCATCCAAACTGCTGTAGGAAGTGGTTTTACAGCTCTTCTGTGTATCTAACCATTAAGCAGTGACCAGCAATCACTTCTCATATTGTAAAGCACAGCAGCCCTACATTCCTCCAGAAATGCTGGAAAACATTCACTCCCCTAACAAGTCACCATGCCAAGCTTGTCCCTCAGAGTGAGCTTCTAGGGACTTTGTATGGACATACCCTGTCTAAGCGGCGGTACTTTGTCCATGAAAGCTCATTTTAGAAAGAATCTGAATGGGAACCTCTGCAGTGCTTATTTAGGCTTTTTGTAGTGTATATATATACTGTATAAATACTGTACTTTTTATTTTTTGCACTGAAGAGACAAGTGTTAACATTCATGAAAAGAGGAGGCTACTACCATGACAAACACCTCTACTGACACTAAAATATGAAGAAGTGTAAGCTTGGTATCGGTATGCATCAGATTTGATTTATTTATTTATTAGTGTGATAGAAAGCCCAGTTTGACCTTACACGCCTCAAAGGATGGTGTAGGAACAAAATTAGCAAGTTGGTTTCCCTGCTTTGTGAAGATATTAAAACCACAAGTCTTCAAACGTTCCCTGATCCTTCTGAAAAGTTTTGTGGAAGGTGAGCTTGATGTGCGCTCACTTCATTTCACCAGCTGCTATAGTCTAGTTCAAAGTTTCTTTAAATATTTAGGGGGACACCTGATGTGGAAAACTTAATCCAAAGCAGACCCTGCACACACTACAGTGTCACACATAGCAGAAGGACTAAGAATTATATTGTTTCTTCTTCCAAAGAAAAGAATAGTGAGACTTCAGTGTTTACCTTCATATATGCCTACAGCTTTATGCAGTGCTTTGTTTCACTTTCATTGGTTAAGAGGGTTGATTATTTTTATTTCTTGAGCCTTGCTTACTTTGTACATAGGCTAGAATTTACTCCCCTACATCCACCAAAATGTTTCTCATTAGAAGTGTTAGGCTGCTGCTTCTAAACTGGAAGCTTTCATAATTTTCTTTGAAAAACCAGGTCTTAGCCTTCTGCGCAGGTCGTCATTTGTGTTAGTCACACTTGAGAAAACTCACTATCGTAGAATCACTTCTTTATCTTTCTTCCTGAGAGTTCTTTATTGGCAAGTCACAACAAACTGTAAAATTTGCTACATTTACCATGAACAGCTTGTGAAACATGTCAACTTTCTCTATAATTTTCACAGGGCTTTAATTATGAATCAATGTGATGTTATGAATAGGGGTATTCATGGCTAATGCTTTCAACATGCAGTAAGCAATATTTCTATTACTTAAACATTGCTCATATCCACAGGCACTTCATTCTGGATTACCTTTTTTGTGAATACCCAGGCATATGCATTTTACTTAATCTAATGGTCAAGTTAAAAAGGAAATGATGCGTTTTCCATGGAATTTTACATTGCAAATAAGGATGAATTTTTGAACTGGAGAGTTGCAATTCTCCTGGGACTGTTTGTGACTGACACTATATTTTATCTGCACATTGAAACAACACACTTATCAAACGGAAAAGAAGAAGAAAAATTGCAAGAGATTTGATCTTCTTTACAGCTTCTAATAGTAAAATACACTGTATGATTAATGAACCTGTCAACTGTAATGGGAAGAATATGTAACAAGTAACTGTGCATTACTTGTTTGTGATTTTTATCTTTTATAAATGCAACCATGTGTAGGATGATAAGATTAACTCTTTATGCTTTTAAGTGAACATTATATGCAAGAATAATACAACCTCCGCTGTTTCTTGTCGTTCGGTCAGTTCTCAGTCTTAACAATTGGAATTCTCTCTAATTCCAAAATAACTACTATAGTGTTTCATTCAGCATATCTACACAGCTACTGCTGGATAAATTATTCACAGGGACGAAAGACAAAAAAAGCCCACATAGCTCTCCTGTCTCTTTCCATTTCGTTCCTTATGCTTTGTACCCTCCAGCTTTTCTATGTCAAACAAAAGGGTTTTAATAATTTCTTCAGGAATATTTATAGGGCCTACCAGAGGAGAGCCCTGGGCACACACTGGAACCTGCTTGGTATCAAGGCAGGCTGGTATGAGGGATATATGTCCTATATAATCTTTGAAATGCCCTCCAAGTCATTTTCTATCCTTATGTCCTATACGCTGGGAATAACATTGGGAAAAGCATCTTTCATGTTCTACTGACTCAAAACTTAAGGAATCTTCACAGTGGTGGGGCCTTGGCACAGGAGCCAAATCAAGTATTTCTGGATGTTTTGTCACCAGCTATTGCAAGTGAATAGGAAGAGCAGATTTTTTGCATCTAGAACTCAAAAACTTCATCATTATGACAGTAGCCAGATATCTCTAAGGAGAACACTAAAAATAAATGATTATGTAATATCCAGTGGCATTAAAATAAGAGGAATTCTTTTATTACAGTTAATTCTGTATTTGTTTCTTGACTTTCAACTATCTTATTGTCTTTAATTGCCTTAGGTACTTGTGCCACTGAAAGTAACAGACATATGTTCCACGTGTATAGAAAACCAATTTACAATATGGGAAAATTTTGCAATTGGAATCAAATCTCAATCTGTCACTTTATTATTCACAAAGCAAATTTTTCTAATTATCTGGTCAGAAAGAGAGCATTTGTGCACTTGAAAATGGATACACAATTTATTAAAACAGTCTGTTTCCCTTTAGCATCTGAGAACTTGAAGTTTTAAGTTTTATAGTAAAGTTCTACGCTAAAGTACATGGTGAGGTCAGTCATGGGAATGGGGGAAATATTTCACATGCTGTGGATTTTGGAAAAATTGCCCGTGATTAAATTGTATGTTATTATGAAAATAAATTTGTCACAATATACACCGTTTGTTGCAATGTGTTATTTCTTGTAATGTTACTTCATCAAGTTAGCCTAACAACATTAACAGTGCAGAACAGAACACCTCTAGTAACTATTTAAAACACTGTTTAAAACCAGTCCTTATTGTTATCTGTTTCTACATTTTACTGAGGGAAAAGTCAGCTACCCTATGTCTCTGAATCCAGACAAAACGTGAAGCAGAAGGGGATAATCAAATATGATTTCTACTAGTTCTACTTACAGTATGGCATGTCCAAGAGGATTTTACAATCCTTTAGAAGTCAAAGGAAAACAAAGGCAAACTAGGTCCATTACTTAATAGAAAATTAAACACATTATGCAGTGCAGGCTGAACTACTCAACACTATTTTGCCCAAATGAGGTTAAATATCACAAGATGCTTAACACAATTAATTTCAACTAGAGAATAGGTAATAGGACAGAAAAGGAAACTAGTAAGTTAAATAAAACGACAATTTTATGTTAAATAAATGCACTGAAATCCTATACTTACAATACTAAAGAATTACCAGGAAAAAAACCAACAAATTATTAGGGATTTGAACTGTGGACAGTAAAATAAAATTCTCATCTTGAAAAGGGAATAAAAGCATTTTTAGGGTGTCGCACATGAGATAAGCTAATGTCTGCAGTCATTAGAACATACTACAACCATTGTTTCTGTCATCATTATTAAACATTCTATCTTTAAGTGTTGAAAGGATAAGTTGACAGGAAATAATCAACACAGATTTTGAGGACATACCACGTCAAGCCTGTATAATTTTCTACTGTGAGAGAAAAATTGTTCTTTTTGTTGGTGGGAAGTAATACATATAAAAAATAAATTTAAAAAAAAGTAATAGATGTATATTAGTTTGACATTAGTAAAGCTTTTAAACATTAATAAACAATCTAGAGAAAAGATAGTTCAGATGAAAAGACTACAAAACAAAAAAATCAGACTCTACAAATTAAACTGGGAGGACAGACCAATCACATCACATTTTTAGAAAAGAAAATGAATAGAATACAAACTCAGCAGCAAAGAATTATAAGGGATTTAGAAAGCATAATGTAAAGAAAAGTTGAAAAGAATTATGAATTCTTATCCTGAAGAGTAATTTTTCTTGTAGTACATACGAAAAAGACAATGATCAATATTATCTGTACCCAGTGAGGGCAGGAGAGGAAGTAATTATCTTAATTTGTAAGAGGAGACATTTATGCTAGCTATTAGGAAAAACCAATCCAACTAGTGTTAAAATAGTTCTCCGGTCCTTAACAGTGAAACAGAGTGATGTTAAGCAACCTCTCATTTTAGGTTTTTACAAAAGCAGTATAAGTAAACATCTTCCAGGGACAGTCTGGGGGCTCAGCTTGGTAGCAGGAGAAGGAACTGGATGATCTCTTCAAGGCAACTTCTAGGCAGTTTTTTATATTCTCTCTAACTACAGATTTGTCTTCTAAGGCTAGCTTCTGAACAGGCTGTGATCAGAGAGACTGTGATTCCAATAAAAAAAAAGGCAAAAAAAAAAAAATGAGAACATATGCCCTCTCTCGATAATGTGTTTTATGATGCAGCATTTGGAGGATTAGGAAAGTCTTGGACAACCTTGAACAATGACTACCCTGTGGTACTGGTGCACCCAAGAAGGCAAAGGAGCTCAATTCTTCCCAGAACAAACACTAGTAATGGAAAATTGTAATTGACCTTTGCCAGTCTACTCTTATGCTCACTTCTTAATTCAAAACAAATTGCCAAGTGCTCATCTAGCTCAGTTTTTGGCGCAGAGAGTTACATTTATATACAATTCCCTGCTGACACAGTGGCCTCTTACATGGCACCAACTGTAGTCTGCAGTAAAAGTAGTATATATGCCAGTAACACTAAAACCAGACCCCGTAGCCTAACAAAAGATACGAATAATGGAATCTGTGCCCCATGGTCTAGGTCAATAGGAAGCAGCTCCAGAGGGTGATCTTACAGCCATCCTCTTCTTTCAACAGAACATACTGACGCTGGTTGCCTTCACAGGATGTTAAACTTGACAAGATATCACTGACATGATTTCTCTGCTGTAAATGTCCTGTAGCCAAACTGTCCTCTTCCATGTAAATGCTTACTGAAAGAAATGTCTTAAACCCTAAACTAAGTGTTGATGTAGCACTTCAAAGGCTGGAGAAATCAGACATTTACCAAGTTGTCTGAGTTGGTAAGTAGCAGTTTATTTTTAGTGCCTTCAGAATTGGCGTGAAATGCCTTCCCTGGCTAGCATTTCTGCTCTTACTATACGAGCAGTCAGTTAATATGTTAACATATTATACTTGCCAAAATAAAACTCCTAAACCGCACCCACTGACATTAATGATAGACTGTGGAAAGGTTATTAATAATCTGAGTTCAAGTTTTGCTACCAACTGTCAAATAAAGTGTTATGCTACTGAATTCATAATACAACACTGGAGTGAGAGAATTCTCTGCATTTAAAAGATTTATTGATGTAACTGTATTAGTTTTCCATTGTGTATTTTATGTCAAACAGCATAAAGTTCTATTCCCATTTGTACCATTATTTGCCATTCTGTCTGTTATCCCTGGAGGAAAAAAAAAAAGACTATGAACAACATCTAGTTATTCTTTCAGCATTTACACTTCAATATGTAAAGAATATTTTTTTCCAAGGTCCTCAATTTACATGACCATTTTTCAAGCACTAACATGTATAGACCTGAGTTTTTGGAGTTTTGTTTTCGTTTAGTTTGGTTTGGGGATTTTTTGTGCTTGTTCATAATAAAGTTTACTCCTTTATTCCCAGTAAACGTGGCTGAGATTCTTTTAATGAATGGTACTTAGCTAGAAAATGCAATTTTATAAAAAATGAAGAATTGGTGCCGAAATGCATCAAGTACCAAACAATTCACTGGAATATTCTGCTTGGCTTCTTACCTTGGTCACTGAGAGATTAATCTGCTTTTTCCATGTGTACTGCCAGTCCTCAGACACTAGCTTGTTCTGAAGTTGATAGATAATTCTTCTCCAACTCTCCTCTCCTGCTCTTTAGAGACCATTGACCAAAGTGACTGTCATTACAATTCAGGGATCACTATGGCATGGAAAATTTGTCTACATAGAGTGTTTTCTTATGCGCCAACTCTTCTATCTTTGGGATTAAGCCTACAACCATTACTCTGCTGGGAATTGGTTATCTTTTTGACTATCTGACAGTGTCAGTAAACGCGTTTATTTCTAGTCAGCAAAAGGTTTCAGCATTCCTATGATGACTTGTTACATTCTTCTTGGAATAAAGCATGACGTTTAAAGAAATAGCAAACTATTTTGCAAGTTAGAGGAAGGTTCCAACAAATATTTTAAGATCCTTGGATTCGTTGGTTCATTCTTCTGTTGCATCAAAAACTTTGCCATTGTACGTTTATTGTTTTTTAGAAGATGTAGGCTAATTAATTGAGTAAAGGCATCCTCTTAATTTTTTTCCACAAGTTACAGATTGTGCCTCTAAGAAACTCCTTTGAGGAAGCGACAGTAGACCTCTCCTGCAATCCTAGAAACTGAGGCTATTGTAACCCCTTTTTCTTATAAACACTCTTGGGAAATCTCTGTCAGAGAGCTGAAGTGCACCAGTTCCAATAACGTCTTGGGTTTGTTTCTTACCTGAAACAAAACCAAGAAGCCTATCCCATCCCGGCGGGTTTTGCTGGGAATCTGCCAGCAAAAAGAACTCGGTGAAGACATTTGTAAACCAGAACACAGTTAACAGAATGCTGGCTAGAATGATGAGCATCCAAAATACTGTGATTTTGCAAAGTTTGTCAGTACTAAATCACTATCAGTGGTGCAGGCCAGACGCAATAGGTGAGGGAAAAATCGCTGCAGGGAAAAGTCAAGCTTGGTAGTTTGGAATGAACCAATTTTTGCAGAAGATAATCATCATTTAAAAGTCTGCCACAGCATTCTTCGCCTACTGCACTACAGACGTTGTTAGTGCTTGTGGATATTGGCAATTGCTACATACAATTACTCATATTACTTTATAAAGTGCTCTGTAACTGCACTCTAGTGATTCTGACAGTGTTGCTGTGTCCCTTGGCTCTTTGAGTGTCTCATTGTATAACCTCATATTGTTGGTTTTGGAGCGAAGCTGTAAAACTGCAAAATGCACCAGAAATGTTCATGTACTTAAGGTGACTCTGATGAGTTTGTTTAATTTTCAGCACATCCCACGGAAAACAAAACTCAGGTCCCAGATCTGAATACTCATCCACGGCTGTTATAAATCAAATTATGCCCCTGATGATGGTTAAGATTACAAATTAAAACATCAGAGATACAAGTTATATATAAGATACAATTTTTGTAGGCTACTTTTAACCCCTCATTGTCATCTTATTTTCAAATTTATAAAAATGTGGGATAAAGTAGATGCAACTTCATCATAGACCCATTCAGGAGCAGAATATTGGCATTCAACAGACAAAAATCATACCACTGGTAATAAATAAACATATTGTTAATATAGAACAAGTATTGCTTTCACACCTTCGACAGGATAAAAACATAAAATGTGAACTTGAACAAATGGGCAATAAAACACTTCTGAAAAAAAGGTGTATATATGCTACATATTGCATATGATGAAGGGATGAGAACATGCTGGTGGATGAAAATCTCCAGGTGTTTCCTAATTCTCTAAGTGGGCATTTTTGGAGCTTAAGAATTTCACACTTGACAGATGCAACTTCCTAAACCTTCTGCTAACACTGTAGACATACAAAGGAACCCCAAGAGGCAATACTGGCTTTCGTTTTTCTTCTTTGCACTTCATGCAGGGTCTTTCAGGTCAGCTGCCTGCAAAGTGCCTCCTCCAAGCAGCCTACCAGGTCCCATGTTGTTTACATACAAAGTGCAGAAATTATCTGGAGGTGGAAAACAGTGTAAAATTGGAAAGGATCATTATAGTTTCAGAGCCACCAACTTTGAGCGGCAGATTTTTTTGGTACAAAGTACTGATTAGTTTAATTGTAAGTGGCTGCTGACTATTGCCACCTAATTAGAGCAGCATTATCATAATTTTTTGCACTGAGATGAAGATGCATTTTCTGGAGATTTGATGTTGCAAGAATGGGTCTCTTTGTAAACATTATTCAGTAAAAATAAGGATCGTCACTGATATGCAACCTACCCAGTCGAAGTTCCGAAGTTCCTGAGATCATCAAGCTCTTTACTCCACCAATGCTGTTACTCTTTCCTGCTAATGTAAATAGATCATTTGTAGAAGAAAAATCTGTAATTTTTTTTACTTCAGTTTTGTTGGTACAGCAAAAAGACAGGTTTTGGCATGGTTTGGGCCAGACTGGCTGCTGAGATGGTCACTTAAATTAAAGCTTATTTTGAGCTCAAATTTGTCCCTCAGTGGTATAGACAACAAGAAGCCAACAGGAGATTAATTTTTCTGTACTCTTCAGCTCAGAAAATATTATGTTCCCTAATAAAACATAAACAGAGCCCTTACTCTCATACCTCTACTTTCTGCCTTCAAGGCCAAGATGGGCACGCAGTCCAAATTTGTCACTTAAGTGCATTCCTTCACTGTTTTTTCTGAATTTTATCACCTTCTTTGCTTGTATGGATCCATTTCCTCTCGTCTAGTCAGACCATTTCAGGTTTTTTATTTGGGGGAGGTGGGGTTGTGGGTCAGAATTAATTTCATTTTCAGCTCAGTAAATATAGCAGTCAAGGAATCGAGCAGCTAAAAAGTGATGAGTTCAGTCGTCATTGAACCAAAGTCATAAAAATGTGATCTCTTCAAAACTGTGCTTGGGAATATTGAAAACGTTCACACCTTGTAGGAGTTATAGCAAACAGAGGGGAGCACTTTTGTGACTCTGATCCTCACAACGTTCAACAGAACTGCATTCTATCAATAAGCCAAATCCAGAAAACTGCTGCCAGAGTACATAGAAAACATTACTCTCTCGTATTAGTGCATAAACTTTCAATTATTGAAATAGAAACAGTGGCTGAATGATTCAACTTTATGCCACACCCTCTTCATTTCTGAACATCTTATTCATGGTAGCTGCACTGGGGAAGCAGGAAGGATGCAGTAAGATCTCTATCTGTACCCTTTGTAATGTAGATGTCTTTGTAAAGAAGGTGTGATTATATTCTGAATAGGTCAGACTCTGTGTCTGGCATTTCTTCTCTCTTTCCTATGACCTTTTACTAAGTGGGGTTTCTGCACTCTTTTTGGAACTGTCCATCCATTTGAGGCAGTGAATACGAGAGGCACAGTTTGACCATATCAGAATTATTGCACTGGGTTATTGCAAGGGCAGTGACCACCTACTGCGAGTGGAACTGTTTCTTCCTTAACAGCATGTCACCAATTCAGGTTTAACTTTACTTTGTCTTCTGTTTGTTCATCCACATTTCTAAAGATTTAAATAAATGTACAGTCACATTTGTTCATGGAAAGTAACAAATGAATAAAACTGCACTGGGCAGATTTGAGTTTCACAATGTATGCCGAAACAGATGTCTTCTTTTGAATAGCTCTGGAAAGAATTATTAATATGGACCTTCCTTGGTTATGAAAGAGACAATTAGGAGATTTAATCCAATATCTAATATTTCAATTTTATTTTTTTTATTAGATTTCAGCAGCAAAGAATACCATTACATAGATCACCAGAGTAATAAGCAACATGATGATGGGTTCCACCCCATCTGTGATATTTTAAACATACAGTCTACCAGTGTCAACCTTCAGATTCCCCATGGGAACATTTATAAGAATATACAAAGCTCAATAGGCAGCACTGATGCTGTGTTAAAGATTTGTGTCTTTTTCACCACAGAACAAACATGCTCTATAAAGTGGTATGTAGGATTTTATTAATAGAGAACTGAAGTTTGACTTCTCATAGAATCATAGAATGGTTAGAGTTTTTTTTTTACAGCATTTTCAGAACTGACATTTTCAGAATTTCTTCTGCTCTACCAAGGCAAAGGAGTCACAAATGTCTAAATCTTTTGTTAATGAACCAGCTTTTAACCCATGGAGAAATAGCGTTAAATATGGTTTATAATCTGTTCAATGAATTTGATAGCTTTAGCTTGGTCCCTACTGGATACTTTTACATATTTGAAAAACCATTCTGCTTCCCAAATTTGGCACAGCTAGTAATTTTTGGTGATACAAAGCCAAGAACTGAAATCGTAGGGTGTTGGAGATTGGGTTTACGGACTATTGGAGAAGCTGTGAAGAAGAGAATATACAAGGTCTGTCACAGCCATCTGTCCTCACCCAAACAATTTAAGGAAGAGAAATAAGTGATTTGCTCAAAAGGAGCAGGTCTATGTAGGCTGCCATATAGGCATGCTAGAACTAATCTTGACCTGAGAAAGTGCATTCAGATAATTCAGTGTTGGACCATAGTAAAGCATCATTGTAGCAGATAAACAAGATTCCATAATCATTCTCTCATCAATAGGTCAAATGCTTTACAGTCGGTTCTTTGTGGACACGTACCATACAGCTACACTTAAGCCAAGGGCTAGGGGCTGATACTAGAGTTGTGGTTCAAGAGTTATACTGAAGTCTTACTCTAATTCAAAGCCATAGGTCTAACTTCCAGCATAATAAAACACTTCATGACTTTCCTGTGAGAAGTATGCCAAATCCGATGTGGTGTGTGGACAAATCCTGAAAAATCTTCAATCCTAGAATCTGTGGAGCTCCTGACAGGAAATGTCACTTGAGGAGTTCTCTGGCAGAGAAGACTAGGAGAGAATGAGGACAAGATTTGAGAGAGCAGGGGTTACAGTCACTTTAATTACTCCAACTCAGTCACTTTAATTACTCCAACTCTTACTTTCTAATGGTTGCATTATGGCTACAAACATGAGCCTTAATTAAATTCTAGTAACATGTAGCAGCTCTGGTTCCAGCTCTCATCCTGGTGTCTTGGTTCATGAATACAAGGAAATAAATCTCTTAAATCTCTTGTTTTCCTGAAAGCTCAGTGTAGTACAGACAATGACCCATACATATCACTCATTTGAATGCAGGTCCTAAACAACAAGCCACTACCATTCTCAATGCACAATATAAAATTGGCTGTGTGTGCTGAGCTCATAAAGTAAATTTTCTGTGTTCTTAGGACAACTGTAGTTTGCCTATATGTTACTTCTCTTCTTGCTTCTATTTAGTCTAGATTTAGTCTAGCTAGATTTACTGTTTTTCTTTACATGCAAGTTATAATGCTTTCTGCGTACTGCTGAACATGTAACGTCCTGCAAGGTTGCTGCCGGAGTCAAGGCATTTCCCTGGAACACACTGCACACAAATGGAGATAAATTCTCTTTCCTAAAGCCCATTTAAGGATTTGAGCAAAATATTACAGACCCAGAAGAAGCTACAGAATTGGAAGGCCTCCAAAATATTAAATTTTGCTAGGACTCATCTATGGTAAAGGTTATCAACTATTCTGACCCTACCAGTCACTTCCCAAAGCTCACAAATGGACCAGAGCCATATAATTTATTTAAAAGTCAAGAGAAGAGAGGAAACTCCAGATGTAGCAAATTGCCATAAAAAGGCAATTACAGCAGTTCCCTAAGGAGTTCTGGGCTCCTCTCGATCTGTCAGCCAGGAGTGGATACAGCAATAGTACCATCACGAGCCTCGGGATCCCTCGTGCAAGGGAGGATTTGTGTTACACGTGGGACTACACACAGATGGGTGCGCATCATGTGCATGTGATACAGTCCCAATTTGGGAACTGTACTTAATCTGGGCCACCGGCACTTTGTGACAACTAACTCTATCAAGGCGGAGCAGTGTACAACAGTGCTTGCTAGAAAACAGAAATCTGGACAGAGTGAAACTACCTCTCTTTTAAACCTCAGTCTAGCAGGGAAACACTGTCCTTGACCATGGGGAGTTGCATGTGACCATGCACATAGCTGCACAAAAACCCAGTGAGGAAGACAGAAACACACCTGTAATCCGATCTGAAAAGAAAGGATTTTACTACAGCAAGAAGAACTTAGAGTCTTGGCCACCGTGTCCATCAGGAAAATGTATGCAAGGACTGAGTTGTGATTGAAGGTAATTAGGTATGCTTAAAGGCAAGAAGCTTCCTACATCCAAACTGAGACATGTCGTGTCCCAATTACAACTAAAGACCTTCAATGAATCAACAGCATTAGATTAAGATTTTTCTCTGTTCTCCATTTCAAACCATATACACAATTAGTATACAGTTTAGATATAGGGAGTATAGGTAGTTTCTGATCTCTATTTTGCAGTTATTAAATGGTTCTAAGACAGATGTTAGTTTATACTGGTATCATAGATGCAGCTCCTGATGAAATTTATACATATAAGGCACTAGTGAAATATTTATTTTAAGTATATATTTTAATCTACTCAGATGTCTGCCTGATTTTTCTTTCAGAAGAGTATATTATACTCAGTACTTTATAGCAAAGCAATAGCTAAGTAGACACAACTTTCAATGTGCAAGTAAGGATTCAAAAGTAAAGTAAGCTTTAAGAACATCAGCAGTTGCAAGCTGTTTCTTGAAAATTTCTAGAATAAGTAGCTATGTTTTCTTCTTATCTCCATTTTCCCTTGCCTGATGCTTGTTTCAGAAGTGAGTTGTGGGTGTTTGGTGTTCCAAAAAAGAGCAACTGACAGGCTCTTGACTTTTGTAGCAAGAAAGCAAAATTGAATGAACGATTTGGAAACTCTTGAATGCTTTTAAAGTGTCAATCTGTAGAAAAAAAACCCCACATATTACAGAATGTGTGGTGTGTTTATTTCAATACTATGCACACATTTTGGAAGACCTTAATAATCTACCAGTGACTTAAGTTCTTAGGAGTAACACTCTTTTTCAGTCAGGTTACTCAAACTTTGCAAATCAGACCCAGTAAAGCAAACAAAGCAGAAAAGATATTAAAGCATATCCTTAGCTTGAAATTTATGTTCAAGTGCTTTCCTGAATAGAATGAACCTAAAGACATGCTTGAGGTCTATCTTGAAATAGGACTTATATCACACCATGCACATCATGGGTCATGGTAAAGGGACAGAGATAGACAAAATGAGATAAATTTCTACATTATTTAAATTAATGTAATAACCGTATCAGTGCTTTAGAAGCAATGAACATTTCACCATGTTTCAGACTTTCACTCCATGAGTTTCATTTCTAAACATATTCCATACCTTCATGAATTTCAAAAAGTAATGCACTGAAAGGAGGAACCATGCTACATTCCACACAGACTCTCATGCGTTTTCTACTGTAAAATAAGTAAGAACTTTATGGTAAACTGAAAGAAAAAGAAAGTGAGGATAGAATGGAGAACCTGCTGTTGTGTCCAATGAGAAAAGTAGAGAAAGGCCAGTGCCAAGTACTGGGATGAGACTTGACTACACCAGGTGCCTCATCTAATCAAAAGGAAATGCCAACTGGACGAGTGAGTCTGAAATCTTGCAGAGTAAGCATCTCTCTGCAGCTCTGAATTAAGACTGCTGTATGAAACTGGGACTCGTAGCCAGCCCCATACCTTCTTTTCCTGGAAGGACCCACTGATGTTACTTTATATCATGTTGGCATTGGTGCAATCTATCTCATATCAAATTCTGCCTCACATCCTGATATTTCATATTTCATCTCCTTAAAATGTCAGCTATATCCCAATGACACCTTTCTGGCTGGTTTAGCAGCACATTCCCTCTGCAGTCTAACTCTGGACTCTTGGACCTTTCCATTTTGGCAGAAAGTCTTCCATTTGAACTGAAGAGAGATGGTAGGCCAACCTTTCACCTCTACTGCCTTTCTGATGACCCAGGAGATAACAGTGCAAGGTTTGAACTCCAGCAGGAGACCCTTCCAAGTAAAGGGCAAGGACAAATGAACACCAACATGCCTCTTTCTAAAGCAAGAGCTGGAACCACAAAGCAACTGTATAAAAGGTGGTCACCACCATCATGACTTTAGTTTGAAAGAATAAAGAGCAAGCAAATTTGCCTTGTCAAAAGAGATACTTCAGTGACAGGGTTTAGGAAATCAAAAGGAACAAAAGCATCTAACTCAGAGCTGCAGAAAATGATTAATTCCAGTTGCCAGCTGAAAAAGTCCAGGAAAACACAATCAGATGGGTAAATTCCCCAGTGACTTAAATCTTGTGCGGTGTCCCTGACCCAGTGGCTTCCCTTCAGGCATAAATCTTTCACACAACTTTTAGATTATATGTCATTGTAAGAACAGTGAAAAGAAACCTCTTTATGTTACAAACAACTGCTAGGAAAAAAGCCACAAACAAGTGTTTGGTAATTAATGATTCATGATGAAGCCAATCTAATGCATGTATGAGTGCATGGAGAATGAACTGGGACACTAACAGAAAGGCCTGGGTAGGTCACTTAAAAGACAACACGTTCCTGAATACAGGAGCTCGCTGGATATCATCTGAGATGGGCAAAACCAGTACTGTCCAAAGATCAGAATTAAAGGAGTCGAGCACAGCTGGCAGAAATAAACAGTAAAATTTCTTGAGAATAATTTTTAATTATATTATGCTGGCCACAAGAGAGTGAGTGAACTCATGTCCTGATGGAAATTGATTACCCTCCACACGGTGTCCCTAAGAGAGCCTCCAAACTGAGCCAATGTTTCCAAAAGACAGTCTGGCTTCTAGTCATAGCAGGTTAGCAATGTCCTGTCCTTCTAGCAATGTAAAAGCCAATCTAATCAGGTGTGAAGCATTTGATGTATGGAAAAATTAACCAGCATCTAGAGAGAAAACCTGGCACAAGATGAAGAAACCTGGCAGCTGAGACAATAGACCTGGCAAAATTTACAGGAGTTTAATTCCAGTTTTGCTGAAGGTAATTCTTTTCTGCTTTCTATTCTACATAGCCTTTCTTTTATTTTCATTCTGGGCTGTAAATCCAAATAAGTAAGGAAGCTAATCTACTGTGCCACGACACTAGTCTGCAGGAAAGCACAGAAAAAACTTCCCATTTATTTCTCTCTAAACTCTTTTGTTTTAAAAATGCTTCTGAAACTTACTTTAAAAGCATCTTTTTATGAAATATAAATAATATGAGTTAAAATATTTGAGAGTATATGAATTACAAAGTTAATGCAAATTAAAGTCTTACTCTAATCAGTAAGTGGTCTCACAAACTGAAGGAAAATAGTATTATTTTTTAATAAAGCACTTAGCTAAAATCAGTGTCTTGCAGATTAGAGGAGAATTGCTGATGGAGTCTAGCAGCTCTTTTATGGAATTATTCATCTAGACAGAGAATGTATGCAAAGGTTTATTTAAAAACAAAAACAAGTATCCACATTTAAGATGTATCTAGCCCAGTGTTTCACCCTAACACATTATCTCCTAGCTCTTTATGAAGATCACCCTTTTCTGGCTGTCCTTTGATTTCTTCTGCCTTCTTCTTTTAAACGTCTGGTGTTTTTTTTTTCCTTCTTTTTCCTATTTGCACACAACTCCCTTGAGAAAAAGGAAAAGAAATTACACCCATCTCTCTCTCATCCCAAACTCTTCTTATGTAGGAGGGCTCCTACACCTTCCATTTCAACTTCCTGCATGTAGATGTAGTTTTGGGAAAGGTTCCTCTTGTTTTCCTTTCCCCACAAACATGTAACGATATTTTTCCTGACTGACTAGTGGCTGTACCACAGCTCAACCTTACTGAGTTTTCCATATAACTCTTAGAGTAACAGGACACATTCAGAAAAAAATAACCAACTCTTTCTTCATTGCAAAGCTTACCTAGACCAGGTACTTAGCGATGAGCAGTCCCTACGTGTAGAAGATGTACAGTTATTTGAAGCAGCTTGCTTATCACTGGGGATATATGTATGCCACTATCTCTGGGTACTCCTAAGAGTATGTCGAGGCATAAATCCAGCATGGGACAAAAGTGTCAAGGAGCAGTTAAATATGTGGTAGACAAGAGATGTGAGACAGATGGGATGATATTCCAGTCGAGATCCTCTACCAGAAGTGTGGGTCTTATACAAACTGAGTACTGAGAAAGCCAAGTATATTGCTATTTCTGCAGTTTCTCTCTTCATATGCTGGGAAAAAGTTGAGGCAGGACAATTGTTTGTGATGATATCACAACATCATTTTGACTAATAAGCAGTAGTAAGAAACGCTTCCAAAACTGCTGTGAGACAATTTTCATGAAGTTGTGTGAACAGGTGTCTCTAATCCTCTGACATACTGACACGTGAAGACATAAGGACATGTGCACCTATGCACAAGCTAGCGACTACTGACATCAGGAAGCAAATTCTTCCAAACCACTGCTAGTCAACAGCTAACAAATTCTATACTGACAAGCAAACTACCAGTATGGAGGTAACTGAGTTTTGAAGACAATTGTTAATGTGATTTAATTATGAATGCTGAATTTATCTCACTTTCCCCAAATTAAAAAACAAGTTAACAAACCTCTCATTTCTGGGCCAGGTTCAAAGTCAGGAAGTAAGAAACGAGTACATTTCTTCTACTGAACTATACAGTCATGGGCATGGAGATGTGTGACTTCCTGGAGGGGCAAAATGATGCTCTGTTCTGTTTCAGTAGGCATTGAATTAGACTATGTGCCTGCAATGATTTGGAGAAGCAGCTCTTTTACAATTTATACATTTTCAAATAAGGGAATCCTTCTGCTGCTCCTTTTCACTCTTCTGATTCTCATACATAGATATGTGGTCTGAACTTCACCCAAATCACAGAATATTTTTGTGAATCTTTTATTTCTTTCTGCCTGGACCACTCTTCCCTTGTATGAGACAGAATGTCCTACCAAAGGTATAGTCATTTCTTCCACAGAAGAAAGAAAATTTCCTCCTTAAGCTCTTCATCAAAGGAAGCCATTGATACTTTTTTTTCCCCTTTGGTGTGCCTCTACTACATACCTTCTCAGATATCATCCTACAAAGAACTGTGGTAGGTGCAATTAACTTAAAAGAGGTTGGGACTCACTGCATTTGTAGAGGGGCTGGGTGTCAGGACAATGAGTCTAAGACTGTTACATTGATTACATTGATTTTAGTTATTTCAGGCTTGGGATGTTTCGTGAAGTGTTAAATAAGCTGGAGGACCATGATCAGGTCAGGCAGCAAGTTCCAAGGCCTTTCATAAGAAACTATACAGCCACACCGCGAATGAACGACTGAGAAAGACAGCTATAGGAACAGCGGTAGGGAGTCTGCAAGAATCTTGGAAATCTTGAACTTAACCTGTAGGAAAATCCTGAGATTTGACAGCCAGGAGAAAAGACATTTTGTAGTGAAAAGACATAGGGTATTGAACCAGAATATGGGGCTTGTGGATAATAATGCCTTCTCTTGCTTGTGCTGTGTATCCTGGACAATGTAATGAAATACTGTTATTGTGTTACCAACAGAAAGTGTCAAGAGGCCCTGAAGGGACTTTTTCACTTGATACTGCCACTGGGATTTATAAGTCAACCCCCTCATCCCGCCTGCATAAGCAAACCCAAATTCCAAGCACACATAAACCCAATTTTAAGAAGCTTGTGCCTGACAGGTACAATCCAAAGAAGATTCCAACAGAAGCACGAAAGGAAATCATAACTCAACAAAGCTTCCTTTCTTTCAGATTTCAACTTTGAATACATTCATTTAACCTGTGTTTTCCTTTCTTACGAGTTTCTCTGCCTGCATCATCCTTTCTACCACTTCCCCTCCTAAGCCTAGATATGAATCCTCACAAAAGTCAGTAAAATTATATCATACATAAGGTTGGAATGAGTGGTTTAAAACCCTATGCACCTCTACACCAGTACTTAATTGACATAAATTATATGTTATTACTGACTGCAATGTCTATCCTAAGTTTGGTAACAATAACATAATGATATCTTCACAACTGCATTCACGTGAAGATTGTTGCGTGTGTCAGGCACATACCACGCTGTGAAGCTCACCAACAAGGGAGGAGGTGTCAGCAACCACCTTTCTTGCAAGAAGTGAAAAGAAACAAATGCAAAGGCATAGGGCTGGTTTTTGGTTTGGTTTCGCTTTGTTTTGTTTTGCGGGTTTTTTTTTTTCCCTGGTTTGTTTTGTTTTGGGGTATAATTTCTGGTGAGTCAGTTTCTGGGTAGAAACTCCTGGCATTTGAAACCTCACTTTCAAAATATTGGAACTGCCGTTGAGGTATAATTAAATTGTAGCTCCATGAAGGCCTAAATGTGTCAGTCTGTAGAAAATACAGCTGAGTACTGCTACATCCTCGACGGAGGGGGCTGCTGAACCACACAACTGCTCCCCATTTCCAGGCTGGGTGTTGCATACAGCTGTGTGGACAGGAGGACATGGAGAGAAGGTGGTGGTGGTGCTGCTGTTCCCCTCATTCATTTTTCACCTGGATTTCTTGTATCGGGAGGTGTCCTCTGTGCATATGACACGTTCGTTCTGTTTTGTCAGACAGCCCCAGTTCCCTCGGACACTTGCAGAGCCCCAGAAGAGACAAGGAGCATCTCAGAGCCCCCGTCTTTGCCACACTCCTGCAACAAGGCTACACCAGGGTGGGCCAAACAGGGGCACGCAGCCCCACAGAGCCAAGGAATTATGCATAAGGAAGCTCAGGCTTCCACTGGGTTTACGCTCTCCAGCCTCCTGCTGTGTGGGCTCCAGAGTGATTTTTAAGGGCCACTTCATGGGAATTGCGTTGTCATGGCTGGAGTCAAGGTATGCAGCGCTCATCTGTTCGAAGAAACAACAGGGGAGAAATCTCTAGTAGATGAAGCCCTTGAGAGAGTTTCTTTTGACTCTTCTTAGTCTTTTTACAACTGAGAAATCAAGCTTAATTGGAATTTAAAGACATTATATGGTAGGAATGACTGATGACACTTGATAGTTGAACCTGAATGGAAAGGACAAAACAAGTCATTCGTAGCAAGTATTTCAAAAAAGGGCATTTAAATATCTTTAAATATTTTCTATAAAATCCCTCAGCTCTTTAGATTATTATTCAGAATTCATAAATAATAGTGTAATGCTGATTTAAAAGATAGCACAAAAAGTACTTTTTCATGGAGTTGCAAAATCTAATGCACTTTTACATCAAAGTACATTCCCAGAGCTAATAAAATGTTGCAATATGCCCTTTTGTTTAATTGCACAGACAAACATACAGACAAAAACTGAAAGCAACTGAGTTTATTCATTATCTTTCTCTTCATTATCTTCATCGTGGTAGCTGTGGGCAAAAAAGATCATATGATGCTAAAAGGAGCCTGACTTCCTTGATCCTTGCTTGTTTCTCTTCCCATGTATAAACTATCATTTAAGCTATAAACAAGTAAATTAGTAATAATACTATTTTATTTTATTTTATTTTATTTTAAGCTAGCTGGGCAATTTCTGGAAAGTAGTCTAAACATAGAAAATTGTTCTTTAAACTCAGAAATAGCCACACTAATAAAGTGCATTCATGGTCTACAACTTACATCAGACTTCAACTGACAACACTCACTTTCAAAAGGCTTAAACAATCATTACAACCTACGAGGTGCTGACAAAAAGGTAAATAAAAAAAAAAAAAAGCATGTCCACTGTGGATTACTTCATAAATTCTGTCAGTCCACTATGTATTGTATGTTCTTCACAGATTATGACTGATCCATGACAGTCCTGAGAGGGGCCATTGCAGTTGCAGTATTATGGCTTTAAATGTAATATCGGACATCACCATGAGAAAAGAATACCCCCAGGAGTCGAGGACAGAAGGTAATACAGTGGCTCTTTGAGTGGTGTGGGAGACATGGCAAAGTGCTGCATAGCTGAACAGTTCCCCTTTGTTCTCTGTTCAGCTATGGATCCGATTTCTCTGAATTGGGCTTATTACAATAAATATAGATGCACAACATGATTATTTATGGGAAGAAAACAGACAAAAGAGGTTGAGTTGCTGGTACCTAAAACCTCATTTTCTGAGCTTCTCCCCTTGAGGCCCTTTTCATTTGTTGCACCATTGTATTCTCATTGTTGCTCAACGATACAAGCCTAAGCTGTTCATCAATTTACCCACTCCCCCAATCTCTTTCTCTCTCATGTGCGCTTCCTCTCTCTTCCCATGTTAATAGTTCCCCTGAAATCCTATCACTTTGCTGGAGGATTGATGTAAGTCTCCAGCAATTAACATAATTACAAGCCTGATTATCTTCTAATTGCATTATGAGTATTTGGTTATTCACTACACAAATTAGAGAAAATTAAAGAGGAGCAAGATCCTGTGGTGTGGGCGGTATGCTTTCTAAACTGTTATGAGCATCTGAACGCTGTGAGATAACAAGAAGGTGAAGACGTTTTATATTCCTATTGGCTCACAGTTTTTCCTGTCTTTGGATAATTTTTTGTTTTCTTCTTTCAATGGTGTTTCACGTTACTGAAAGATGCAGTGCTATTTCCTTTGTTCCTGCAAGTTGGCTGACTACCTACAGTAAACTAAAGTAAATGCCATATTTTTCTATATAGATTTGGTAGAGTAAAATGATAGTTAGAAATTTGAACACAAAGTACCTAGACGATAGGCTTCTGTACCACTAAGAAACATCAATAATTCAAATACATAATTAAGGGATACCGTTTGTGGTGACAGCAGAACAAAACAGTAAACAAACATGAAGAATTACAACTCCTTGCCTGTCTCTTGCTATCATCTTTGAGGTTACTGAATTATTATTTAAATAAGCAGGGATAAGTTTAAATAGTGGGTAATTAATATAGGGCAGATTTAAAACTGAATAGCACTTTGCTGGGGCATAACCAATGTAGGATAGGAATCACTTTACTGTCAGCATGCCAGCAATGGAAATGAGTGCTTGAAATATACAGAATGGAGAGAAAATTAAGTAACTGGATACATTTGAAAATTATATTTTTAAAAGGAAATAAATATAATTTGCCAAAATAGGGAGAGAAAAACTTATGGCAGGGAAAGGGAGCAAAGAATTGCAGAAAGGATTGCAGCTTCCACTGTTGTTGGGGTTGAAGATTTTGACTGCTGTTGGAAAAACAGATAAATCATGCCTCGTGCAGGACAAACCACCCTGTTACCTACACTAGACATCCTGTGAGGCAGAAGGTGGGGAGGTCTGCTCAAGGCAAAGGAGCTTAACTCCTCTGAGCAGCGCTGCGGCTGTGCTGACTTCCACCCTAAGTAACTGCCGACTCTTCTTGTGTTTTGGATTTTCTCAGTACCTGCCTTGTTACGAACCTCAGCCTGATAATGGTCTTAGAGCTCTTTTAGAATCATAGAATTGCCTGGGTTGGAGGGGATCTTTCAGATCATCTAGTCCAACCGTCAACACTGACAAAAATCATCACTAAAACATATCTAAGCACTATGTTTACCTGTCTTTTTTTTAACAGAAGCTAACCTGCCTACACTCAAAACTGATGCCCCTGGATGAATTTACAGGATACAAGAACAGTCTAAGTCAGTGAAAGTAAGTTTGGTTTCCATACAAAGGCACCTCTGGTCCCTTCCGTGTCTTAAGATTTCCAGTTAGTGCTACTGGCACCCAGCCACAAGGGAATAAATTGATGGCATTTGCTTATTTCAAAAGGGTCAGCAAATAGCCTTTGATCAGGAATTTTGCCTTCTGACCTAGGAGTTGGATAATGTGAAATTCAAATGTGTGACCTAAGGCGTTGCCACTGTAAAGTATCCACTATGGAAAACCATTTCCATTCCCATCATTTCCTTGTACCTGCCTGGTCATTCAGCTGCATTCCCCTCCAGGTTTGTTTGGAGAATTAGGAGCTAATTAACATAACTTTCTCAAGCAAGAAAAAACGTATACTGCAAAACCCACACGTATTCGCATGCAAAAGGAAGTGTATCTGTGATCTCTTCCCTGTATCTCTTTACATACCACTATATGATTTGCTGTCCAGAATATTCCCAAAGACCTTCCATCAAAAAATTCGTTAATAACTCTCCCCGTCTCCAAATGCTTCTCATTGCTTGAGCCAGGAGTTGCAAAAGTAATAGTGTGGACCCTAAACAGGGCCACGATCCTGCAAGTAGGTCTCACCTCAAAAGGCTTACTTTTGGCGGGTGAGGTACCCACTGCAAATGTCCCAAGAACATCCACAGGTACAGGATCTACACTAAAATTGAAGTGATGATAGCAAAATATAGTCATTCTCTATTCTGCTCTCTTCAGGATTGCATCCCTTATTTAGCACTCTGGTCCAATTGTAAAGGAGGTTGGAACATCTCAAAGAGTTTTTGATTCACCTCGTATCTCAGAGCAAAGTGAGTATCAAGCTGTGGATACAACTTCTGTTGAGTTCTCTAACCCCATCTCCCGTTCAATACTGTAATTCACAACTGAAGAAGCATGCTACTTCTCATTATAGATGACCAAAGGGAGTACCATTATTTTACACAAAGAAGACAACACCAGACATTTGGAAAAAATGGCAGCAAATCTCTTAGAATTTGGAAGCAGTATGGACCATTACAGGCCTCCTGCTGGACAAGATGAAACTAAACTACGTCAAGAAAATGTTCAGTCAAGTATCAAAGTCTCCTATGCAGAATTCAACTGACTTGTTACTACAAACATGTTTCAAAGTTTCTCTTAGAGCAAAATGAGATCTGTCTTATTCAGACCTCTCTATTCAAAGCTCCTTAGGATGAGCAGGAAAGGAATGCCATTTTTCCACATTCTCTAGGACATAAAAGTATGGGTGGCTCTCAAGGTCCACGATTCCTGGACATTTACTGATGAAAGAAATTGACCGTTATTAAAAAATAAATTTAATGCAAACTTAAAGGGGAAAGGTGAGAGCAATCTCAATTATGCATCATTCTAACACAGACATAAAAAAAAAAAATCTCTGAACAACAGAATAATTTTCTTAAATACAAATGAAATATGTGTACATATTTTCATTTGCTGCTCCCAAGTGTCTGTATAAAATTATCTGGGAACCCATCACCATGTGCTTCAACTGATCCATCTAAACAGAAAATAAAGAGACAAGTCATGCACCATATGACTCCTTATACAGATAATTTGAAACTATTTTTCAAGTGGGTTTAAAACAGATTCAACATGAAATTGAATTTTTGCAAGAAGGTAAAATTTCATGTAACTTTAAAAAGCTGTATAACTTTAATAGTTGTAGACAGTGGGCCAAATTCAGCTTTAATGTAAAACACACTGAATTTAATGAAAAGCTTCATTGGATTTCCTGGCAATTTGCCCAGTTGCTACAGGACTCAGTTTTGCACAGTCTTTCACTTTCCTCCCACTGCTTCTCGAAACTGTCACATGTATGTATTACAGAAGTTTTCAGAAGTCCAGGACTGGTAGTGCTAGTGGATTTAATAGCCTAATATTGAAGAGCTCATGGAGAAAAGCCACCCTGCAATTCTGTCAAGGGAAGTAAACAACAGATCACCGTTTCCACTGCTGCCTTCGTAAAAGTCCATTTTTTAAATTTTGCAAATACTTTTCTTGAATGGCACTCCTGAAATTTAAACTCAAACCTGGACTCCCAAGTGAAAGAATGAATTGGAAGCAAATAAACATGGATATTTTTTTTCCTTTTGCAGTAGCATTTTAAAGTCCCACTTTGCAAGCAGGTAAGAATTATGAGCATCTGATTATCGACAGAAGACACATATACTTCCTTTGAAGTATATCTTGTGCAGTACATAGATAAAATTTCCACAACACAGTGTCTACGAGGCCCAGATAAGTTGCCCATGTGTGTTCTTTACAAGTTATGTTAGCAATTTCTAAGAGGCAATATTCATGACAGGACAAGCTAGAGCCATCTCAGATTGTTTTAAAACAGAAGGCAGAACACGACATAGGAGGTAGGACATAATACCATGCCACGGCTATCCATAAATTTGAAGTGTTATCTTCCTTTTTGATGTGAACCTCCTCCACCACAGTGAAAAGCAAACAAAATATTGTTTCCCTGCTTCATTACTTTAGTAAGAAGGATTGACGACGTGCTTAGCTGGCAGGAAAAAATAATTTATTTCACTGTCACCTTATTTGTTCACCTGCTGCAAGGTAAATAGAAGCTAAGTCACTTTTTATTTATTTAGCTTTTGCAAGACACCCGTACTGACATAGCTAGCATTATCTATTATCTACAACCACTCTATTATACTGATCACAGAAAACAAAAATGGCGCGAGACCATCTATAACAAACTTCACCCTTAATAGTTAACATATGTCAAAAATGACATTTCACCTTTTAGTTTTTTGAACAAAATGCCTTAATTTTTTTTTTACTCATCACTTGCCAATTTAAAATGGAACTGTGTTTTAAAAATAACTTATTTCACGTCAAAAATGTACTAGCTAGGAAAGTAAACGGTCCATATGTAGGAGTTTTCAGTGTCTGGGTTTTATCTGTTATCAAAGACCTATTATTAGTAGTAGTAAAATCCCTTTGTCATAACAGTACAAAAAATGTAACCGATAAATACATTTGAAAACGCAGTTAAGAGCCAATTCCCAGGTTAATTTGTCAGAGAAATTTCCCGCTGGGGCGTGGCTGAAAGCAGAGAAAGTGAGTAGGGATTGTACAGAGATTACTATGTATTAGCGGAAAGCATCTCCTTTCCTGTGAAGTGAAGAATGGTATAAACTCCACACTCAAAATGAGAGTATAAATTTGACTCAACAAAGCAGCCTGCCTGCAGGAGCTTGCTCCGCTCTCTCATTTCAGAGCACAAATAAAATGCTTTTTTATCCTGCCTTTGCAAATAGAGTCAAACATTCTAAGTAAAGTAAAACCTTATATCAAGGGGACAAGCAAAGAATTTATGTTTCAGGAGGTTGCCTGGGAGCGAAATGAGATGCAGGGTAAGAAGGTATTAAGAGAAGCAGATATAAGGCCACAGAAGTGGACGTAGTGAGGATTTGGCTTCATTTTTTTTTTCTCTTTTTTCATGTTGGCTTCAGCACGTGCAGGACTGAGCCCTTCGTTGTCACTTTGGTGGATGGGGAACAGGCTCGGACATTCTGCCAGGGGGAACCTCCTGCAGCCCAGTTTCCCACCTGCAGCTGGCTTAGCAGGGTGTTCTTCCCCAAATGGCTGTAAAAGGAATCCTCTGGTGTAACAAGAAGCTGTCACTGTCTCCACAGACTGCAAATACAGCCAAGATTTCTCCTCCTGCCATGTGAATTCTGGTAACACCCCATTGCTCTGTTCACTAGTAAGTAAGGAGGTTGCTTACTGCTGCAGTATTTACCTATTGAAATATTACTATTTCCAGAACACATGAATATCTTTGAAATCTGGCCGGTTTTGTTACTTTCAAGTTAGTCAAAACTCTATTTTCTAGTGTGGATTTCGGAAATATGTGAACGTTTTCTGGGAACATGAACATCTTTTACTCCCCTGGAGCTCTCGGGTCGCTGTGCCAGGGCTGGTCCTAAGCTCCGTCTTCCAAAGGGTCACCTACTCACACGTGTCAACAGACGGGAGCACGTTCAGTGGGGGAAAATGAAACTATCAGCAAGAGGGAGGGCAATCACCTAAGTGGAAAATCCAGGTTCAAGCCTGTCATGTAAAGCAGACGGGAGAACAAACTGACCTTTGTGCTCTCATAGTTCACACACAGCCATGGGCCAGTTGGGTATGCTAAGTTTTGTTCAGTTTCAACCAAAAAATCCTGCTCGAAATATAAGTTTAGTTGAAATCGGTACATTTCTGGGAAAAGAAAAAAAAAAAAAAACAAACCTTCCAACTTCAGCTAACCAACATTTTCGCTGAGAGATTCTGACACAGTTCTTATGGTAAATAGATATTTTAAAATTTTTATTATGATTCAGTAGCGCTATATTTATGTAGAGTACATTACGTTCTGTCTTTACTTAATCTCAGAAGATACAACAGTAATATATGGAACACTTATGTACAGTGGGAAGACTTTATGTACACATTTGATATATTAACCTGCTATTGTTGTATGTTTATGGAACACCAATGAAAAAAATATAAAATATTATAACACTTGATCCTCAATGACAATATTATGCTAATACATCATATTTTATGTATTCTGAAGAGACCTTTCCTTTCCACTGTAAGCAATCACCCGCTCCCAGTATTTTTTCCAGACCCGTTTTCAAGACTGTTGTACACTCAATGTGCCAATAGTAGATACTTCATTTTCCTCACAGTTTGGGGAACATAAAGGCAAGAGATGTTCTGAGGTATACTTCACATCCTACTAGACCATACTTAAGTGTACACTGTGGAGAGATCACAGCATCCTTCTCTTTTACCAGCTCCATGGCCTCTCTTTTATTTTGTAGCACCTGAGCAGCAGCCATGACTTTGGTCTCTGCTTTCAGACTAATCAAAATTGTAAAGAGCTCTCTCCAAAGTTTCCAATGGATAAGTCCACAAGCTCACTATCAACTCTTTTTAAGACAGGCTGGATTTTAATATACCACAATTCTGGGCCTCCTGTGCTCTGTGGGGCTAATAGCAGAGGACAAAAGTAGAGAAAGTAAAGAGCTACTCTAACATATTCTGGCAGGAGGTCCTTGCACGAGACACCAGAGACTTTTAAGTGAGAATTTGATGTTCTCCTCACACTCACATCTTCTTTTCTTGTCAGCAGCTGAAGATTTGGCTAGCAACCTCCAGAGCGGTTCCCTTGGAGAACACGTACAGTGAGATACCAATGAGCTAATAACGACTAGGAAATAATATCCTGGCACCCACATTTTATCTCACAATTGCAGCAGGTGGCAGTCACTTTTGTGCCATAATTTTCTCTATTTTAGAGGGTTTCTCTAGATATCTGTGGAAAATTCAACTTTAGAATCAGTAGTACTGAGTTGAAATTTATTTTCTTAGTTCACTGCATGCTGCTGTTACCAAGTAATTTCCTACAGACTCGACTGTGCATCTTGCATCAATGTAAGTTCTAAACCTCTTCAGGCATCTTATTTTTCCACATTTTTCTCATCTCCAATATCTGGCTGGTGTGCAAGTGAAAGCCTGGACAAAGAACTACTGACGCCTTTAAACTGTTTTCTAAATTTTTGAGTTATATTAACATAAAGGCTGGCTGCAACTTCTTTCATAATTTGGATTTTCTGCCTCTTTTTTGGTTTTATGCTGCTTACAGCCTCACTTCAGGTACTTCAGTTGATTTTTGTCACCTTAGTTTAGGATGTATAGAGCTGCCAAAACCCCACAGAAAAAAAAGGCTTATATAATCATGGCGGACTCTTTACAGTTTGGTGAAGAAAGCGTAACAAGTTCTCACTTGTGAGATTCTGTTTTTCCATTCCACCACTTCAGTGGACACACTTTCTTGCTGTGACACACTTGATCTTTAAGAAGTTGAAAGAACTTAGACGAAGTCATGGAGGTTACAGCTACCAGAAGTCACCGCTGAGCGTATGTGGGCATATCAAATGAAAGACCATCCCGTACTTGCAGTTTGCTATAACCTACTTGTACCCTTCATGGGTTATTTTTAGAGACAAGAGGAAGTGTGTCCCAGTATAGCAATTCTTACAAACTATATTTAATCTCCAGAAATTCCTTTTCTGTATTTTGAAATTAACCAGCATACTTTCTGTCTGACTAATTAGGCCAACACTCTTTTAAAGGGCATCAGCTTGCTTCATTTTCAGATTTACTTATGGAGAACTATCTGATGCAACCACTGCAGTACATTTAGCTGCCTGTTCCCTATCATTTCTTTCAAGTTATTTTGATAAATGGATGTACTGATGTTTGCTAACCACAGAATGTGATTTTAGAGAACACGTTTGAGATGCAGACCAGGAATTTCTACATATGCTGCAATTAAAGTGAAAAACACCGTGTGGAATTCATTCACCCTCTGGAGAATACAACCTACAGGGACTCTGGGCTGCAAAAATATAATGATGTATGGAAACACAAGTCACTAGTTCACTTTACACCTGCCCCACTCTGGAAAACGACATCCTTTTAACAAGAACAAAAATTCATGGATTTTGCAGTTACTGACAACAGCCAGTGATAGTGATTTCCACGCGTTTCTTTTTTTGTCCTTTAAATTTCAAGGCAATTTTAAAACTGCATTGCTGCTTTCTTCTAGGTACTGGAGGCCTAAGGGAAATTTTGATACTTTAATGGGAAAAGTAAATAAACAATTAGAAAGATGCATCGTACCCTCCTCAATCTCACACTGATTCTTATGCCTTCTCTACTCCTCTTCCCCTTCAAGTCAATCTTGCAAAAGACTCACTACATTCACTGCAGTCCATATTTTACTCAGATGTCTTTAAAACATCTGTCTCTTTTCTTCTATTCCAAAATTAGGTTTGACACTAAAATGTTTGTCCATATTTTTAAAATCTATCCGTTTACTTCATATATCATAGTAATGTGACTAATACTAATCATACTAACATTTAATAATGAATAGTAATTAANTGCATCCTTTTTAAATTTGTCTGTCAAACAATTGCTCTGATGAAATGAAATGGCATTTCAGGGTACCTTGTGTCCTTCCCATTTCATTCATGATAGCAGTGACGGTTTTGTTAACACAGGACCTTAGGTTCCTTAAACGGCTGCTGGTCCGTTACGTTTGGAAACACTGTCTAAATAGGGTATGAAATCACATATTCATTTTTTATAGAGACAGTAATGAGGGCAAAAAATGAAAGCTGAACTTAACCCTACCCAACAGTTATATTCAGCAGTGGAATTTCCATCCTAAATACAGAAAATACCATCTGAAAGATAAACACTGAAATATGTTGAAGATGCATATTATACATGAAGTATTTTATTATTAACCTTGCCTGACATCTAGTACACACTTCAGAAAAGCTCTTTTGGGCTCTACTTCATTGATTTTAATGGAAACCAAAGGCCTATTCTATAAAGTACATATAGAAGGCCGTATACCACAATGCAAGTAATTTGGCATACATCCATAAGTCTTGAAAGGAGAGGCACTTAGAAGTGTGAATGTGAATTGCTTTGCAATCTGCAGTGTGGTAATATAGCTGTCAACCATATTTCATGTTGTGCAGGACTATGGATAGAAAACATCTCCGGAAAGACGTGCTTTTTAACTAGCAGTGACTGAACCACTGACACCCAAATACCTTTTTTGCTATAGGGGTCTAAAAAGTCCTATTAAAAAGTGCAATAGAGAAGACTACCTTTCATAGAACACAGAAAACTTACCTAAAATGTGCATGAAAAAAAACCATAAAATCCTACAGAGTGTGCATGTAATATTAAAAAGAGGGAGAATTCATATACTTGCATACAGCCAGAAATGTGAAAGTTGGTGGTTTTGGTTTGGAGGGTCTGTGAATCCTTATAAAGTTTCAGTTCCTCCTGGGTTTGCACCCTTGAGTTTTACTTTGGGTTATGGGGTGAAAAGAATAAAATACTCAGAACAATACCCATCAAGTTACCAAGATGCTCCTTTCTTCAAGATGAAATCATTAAAAACCACAACGTTTTTAAAAACCACCACGGCAGCATTTGTACCTGAAATTATCTGTTTTATAATCTTCTCTGGCTATTTAGCTTCACTGAAAAGTTTGCAAATGTTGGTATACCTCATATGAGTTCTAGTTTTGCAGCAGATCATGAAGACGTGAAAGTATCTAATTGCTTCTGCTTTCATTATGAAAGCTTCCCTGCCTTTTATACGTGGCCACCTAAATCAGGCAGCAGTGGCTGACTTCATGCATTAGAGTCACCTGGGATCTAAAAAAGATGAATTTGACTGCTGCAGCACAACTGCATGATTTATATTAAATCCTTTATTTTCTTGCTCAATTAGTTACCTCACTTTTAACTCCTTGTCGATGTGCTATGTGTTCTAAAGCGAGCCACCAGATTTCTCTGTGGTGCAGTTCCGTCCTTTTCTGTAATATCAGGATAAGGTTTGCTCAGCTTTGAAAAGGTGCTTAGACAATTTAGGATGAGTGACTAAAAAACAATTATTACTATTATGTTCTAACAGCTGCAAGAGCCATATATAGAAAAAAATGTATAGCCTTCACAGAGGAGGCATTTGAAACAAGTTTTGAGCATTCAGATTCTGGGGTGAGGGGAGGATTTGAGTTATACACCCAGTAATATCACATTCAGTGCAGTACTGCTGCTTAGATGGAACTAATCTTTTGAAAAGCTGTTCACCTCTAGAGTAAGACTTAGAATTTAATAATCTGTTTAAATTGGTCCAATTAGAGATGTAATCCAAACAGCTTTTCTCAAGAAATGCTTAAGAATGTATCTCGGCATGTTTGGTGTCCTGTAGCCTCTACACGTGCTGTACATGTTTCACTTTATTTTAAGATCTCCCCGATTTTCAGAAGCTGATTATGATAATAATAATAATAATAATAATAATAATAAAAAGTTTAAAATTGTTAAGAAGGGAACCAACACGTTTGATCACAGCTAAAACCAGGGTCAGTGTCTGATTCACTGGCGTCTTCCCAGGCACGAGACAGGTTTTCCCCAGGGGTCATCAGGTCCGGGCAAGCTGCATTCTTTCTGCCAGGCACTTTGTAATGTGCAATGAACAGTGTCATTTATTTTCATTTCCTCATACTTAATTGCATGCTTCTTGCTCCCAATATTAAGCCAGAAGGCAGGTGGTAGAGGCAGTAAACTACTACTAGCTGTCGGAGTTACGGACCATGCTACCCTCCTCCTGAAACAACCCAATTGTTTACAATTCAGCAGAAACTGCTGAACTGGAAAAACACTTGCTTTCATTGCACATTCAAGAGATATTTTTTTTTCTTTTATTCTGAATAAAAGAAAATAAAAAAATGGATACTCTGTGATTAGCAAACCCAAACTACTTATTTATTAAAATCTTATTTGCTTTTTTATTAAAATCAATGGGATTTTATTTACTTATTTATTAAAATCAACTTTTTTTTCAGAGTAATGGGACGTAATGTATCAAGTTATTGCTTTGGTAAATGTACCAAAAAATATTTTTAGAGTGTAGTGGGATGGCTGCTCCAGCCAAGTAGCATGTCAGTAATGCTACTTCTAGAATTAATGAATTCAGTACTAAGCTATTTAAAAATTTAATGATCATGCCTGAATATAGAAATAAGACGTTTGTCAGGTATGCAAAATTTAAACTTAGCGTCTTTGCAATTCAGTTATTTCGTTCATTGTGAATGTTAGCATTTATTTCATTTTCCCCTATTATAATAAATAAAATAAAGCTTTATCAAAGACCCCCTTAAAGAATTTACTTAATTTCACCTTCATGGTGCATCTAGGCTTTATTTCTGCTGCATTTTACCAACAGGTAGGTCACTTCTATAGACAAATCAGATTTTCTTGGCATATTTACATGTAATGCAAAGTTCTTATGCCACTGTTGCATTCATGGATAGCACTTCAAAATATTTAATAATTTTTTGAATAGTAACACTGTTGTGCCACAGATTTGTGTTACTGTTGAAATATCCTGCTGAAACAGATACTCGAAATCATACCCTACTGCTGTTAAAAAATGACAAAAGGGAAAAAATAAAGCAACAGTAAATATATTCATGATCATTTAAAAAAACGATCCAGTGACTCTTAATTCTACTCAAGTGTTTTTAGATAAAAAGGTCCTACTTCTTCCTGCTGAAATTATCTAACAGTGATAAATAATAAATACGGGATTCCTTATTTGCATAATAATACGAATGAGAGTAAAATACCTAGTAAAAAATCACTATATCAGAACACACTCTCTATTTTAGTTCATAAGTTTCCATGTACTTGTTCTAATACATTAATTAATAACTATAATAGCACACAATTTCCTGTGTATCATGGACATATCACTGTTCACTTTCAGTAATACCCTACTTAAAGATTACTGATGCTGGTATTTCAGCATAAATAGCATATTTCCACTGCAAGAAAGACAAATACATGCAAATTCAGGCTGAATCCTACAAAATACTCTACATGGGAGCGTCTGCACCTTGGCACTACACCCTCTTGATGCCAGTGGAGCTCCGAGCAAAGGAAGGATCACTTTGCTTGCAAAATAAAAGGGAATTGTGGGGCTCCACATTAGGAGGAATGAGACATCCCTTTTAGAAACAGCAGTAACATAAGAGCAGGCATATTTTATTACACAAAAATTCAGTCCCAGTCCCCTGTGTCTGAAGAAAGAATATAGATTTAGAAAAGAATATAAGCAGCTGGGCAAAAACTAATTTACATTTGTTACCTTTCCCCCTTCCAGCTCTCAGGTGTTGAGGAATTTCTTAGATGAACTTGAATCTCTGTTCTTGTAGGTAATGCTCTCCTGCAGTCCTACCATTGATGAATTTATTTTATTATCCAAAGCACCCTAACTAAAATAAAGATCCAATTGCCCTAAGAAGTTAGTGTGCAAAGGTTAAAGTTTGAAAAGCTACTGAACTGTCTAAAGCATCAAATTCTGATTTTTTTGTATGACTCAGCTTTTAATATTTTAAATTCTATTAGTTTTCAGTGAAACTCAGGTTTGAAGATGTAGTTTCCAAAGGTACTCAGGAACTTCATTAGATTTCAAAGTATTCATGTAGTCCCATTAAAATCAGTGGAAGTGAAATGTCTTTTGGAAATCCCAATAGGTACTTTTTTTCTCCATCTTTCAGCACTAAAATCTCTTAGGAAATATGATTTTTTTAATGTCAGAGTTTTAATAACATTAACCTCATTCCTAAGTGACAATCTAATTTGTTCTGCCTGCCCTTATAACCAGTGGGGAAGGATCAAGAAAACCAGAGGTGGTATGGGCAATTTGCAATTGCCCATCACTTTCCATATCCAACTGGAAGAATTTAGAGTGTCTGGTTCCTTTTATGCCCCTCACAAGGTACCTGAAAGTAGCTGAGATGCACCAGACCTTATAGACTAAAAATTGTTTCTTTTTGGATGTATTTAAAAAAAAAAATACCATGGAATGTCTTTTCCCCTCACTCTGCTCAATGTTTTTTTCCTCCAACTCCCAAGATTTTTCTTGTGATCTGTTTTTTTAAGGCAATTCCAGAAAAATGGAGAAATCCAAATAAATGTAAGGAAGGCTTTTGAATTCTGAAGAAGGGCTTAAGACATTCCTCTGCCCTCAGAATTCCCTATTGCCAAGATCTCGGTAACAGTACTTTTGAATCATTTTGAGTTACCAAAGTCCACCCACATACTGAAAAATGAGCATAAGGAGCAATTTCATTTCTTCCCCACTCCAGTAATGTACTGTATAATCAGTTTTTTAATTAATATAACAAAATTTCTTTCTTTTGGGGGAGGTGTAAGCACATCACTTAATAGAATTTCTGGTATCCAACTTAGATACCATGATTTCTTAGCAAGTCCTTGGGAGAACTAGAAATGGCACATGGAAAGTCAGTGCACTTAGAAAACATTGGAAATATCAAAGGAAAAGGAATAAAGTCCTTTAATACAATTATGGCATGTTAGCATGCACACGGGAGATACCTCCTACTATTCAAGAATGACAACATACAGTCTTCTTCGAAGCACTTTTTTCTTGAACAAAAGGGAAATTTCTCTTTCTTCAGAGACTTTTTCCTCCCAAAGACAGCCAAATGCAGAGTTATTTTCTTGCTTCTTCCCTACTAAAATTCCCTTTAGGAGACATAGAGAAAGCAAGATGGCAGTAAAGTGGCTTACAACCTGCAGCAGCAAAGACCAGGATTCATTGCTTGAATAAACAAGGAATATATATTTAAAAAAAACAACAAACAAACAAAAAAAAAAAAACACCAAAAAACCCCAACCTGGTGGAGCCCAAAAGACAGCTAAGACTACATTTCTGTGGAAGAACCCTCTACTTATAAGCCCTTAGCAGCTCCTTATTCCTGGATATTCGGGAAACCATTAGGTGGGAATTTTTTTAAAGTGGAAGTGCTGAAGGACAAAATCTACACACACATGCTTGTCAGACCAGTAACTGTTACCAGACTAGATTATGTAGGTTACCAAAAGAAAATAATACCTACTTTTGTGAATTCCAGTAGCGCTTGGATATGTCCTTGACAGGACAAGTGGTAACGGCTTTAAATTGGAAGAGGGGAGATTTAGATTAGATACCAGAAAGAAATTCTTTACTGTGAGGGTAGTGAGACACTGGAACAGGCTGCCCACAGTTGCGGTTGCCCCATCTCTGGAATTGTTCAAGGTGAAGCTGGATGGGGCTTTGAGCAACCTGCTCTAGTGGGAGGTGTCCCTGCCCATGGCAGGGGGTTGGAACTGGATGATCTTTAAGGTCCCTTCAAACCCTAACCATTCTATGATTTCATGATGTAAGAGACCATACTGTATGGATAATGCACGGTTAAGACTGCATTTCTTTTGGCAATGTCCAAAAAAAGACATGTCTCTGTACTGCAGACATTGATAACCTGGATAAAATGTAGCTAATTTAGGGTATTTTGAAGTTAGGCAAGATAGGTGCACACAGTACTAAGCATAGATGTCCATCTGTGGAGTCCACCCTGATACACTTTTGGAGATTCTAAAGGCCTTTCCCATTGGACTCCACTACTCATATTTTTAAAGTCAATCAAAAGTGTTGATTTTTGCATACTCAAGACCAAAATCCTCACTGGAAAAATCATACCATTGAGAAAAATTATGATCCCCTCAAGATATCTTTATTGGACTTCAGCCAAGAAGACTGCTGAACATGAGTACATTACAGCATTAGCAAAGACAGCCTGGCCTGCCTGCAACACAGATTGCTATGGGCTAATAAAACAATAATACCATCCTAACTGGAAAATCCACTTGTTATTCTTTGGTGGACTCACTCCATGGTTGTTTGACTTCCATTGTGATCCTGCACTATGGAAGCACTCCGAGGTGTTAGAGGGCTAAACAGAACCACAAGTACCTCAAACTTAAAAAGAGACATCTAATATTTATATACTGAAATGCCTTTTATGTTGCCATTGGAAGCACATTCAGTGCATAATCATGCAGATCACTCATTCACAGGTCATGTCTATATATCTATAAATTTCCAAACTGCAGTGTTTGTTTTTCATCTATCCAGATGAATACCCAAAAAAATATCACTTACCCTTTGACATGATAAATGACTCTGTAGGGATTTTATTGCTGAGATGCAATACTCTGGAGAGTCATGCAATCGTGCAATCCAATTAGTGTTTTAGATGGTGTAACATCATTCAGGGAATGAATGGGAAGCGATACTTTACGAATAATATTGTCAGGATTGTCTTTTCTCTACCTCTTCCCTAAAACATCTCCACAGACATGGATATGCACATATACACTGATATACACTATGCAAATGACAGTCCTGGATAAGATAATTTCTGCTTAGAGAGACAATTGCTTCTGTTGTATTTCATTTGTAAAGGCTTTTCGATTTTTAGACAAAATCTTTACATAGAGTACACATTGACAAGTACAGGTTGACAACAAAGAGAAAAATATTTGTAAGCTGTGTCAGTCCCTATACTTCATTTCAATTTCATTTTTACAAAGGCATTTGAAAGCAATGGAGAATCTAGTTTGAACTTTTATTTTTATTTCAGCTTTGTCACATCCAAATTATAAAAGGCAGATCCCAATTCTTTGGGTACTGGAATTTAATTTACCACCAAAGATGTATTTTTTTTTCTCCTTTTTGCTATATAGTTGCTCACAGCTGAAATTGCTCAGTCATAATGAAACCACACTTACTGCATTCCAAATGCCTGCATAAGTGTGCATTTGGGGGATAGTTTCCTTTTATTTAAAGTTATCTGCAAGGAAAAGTATTGGCAACATATACCATTCTTGAGAGAGTTTTCAGTAAAAGTTAAGCAGAGGAAAAACAAAATAATTCCAGGTGCCAATTCCATTGAGCCCTAATTTGACAAACTCTAGTGTAATTCTCATGTCTAACTTTGCTATCATTTCTGCTCATGGTTTTCCCCCACCTCCTGTGGAAGCTTACAAGAGCACCAGGCAGTTTCATAAAAGGGACGGATATGTTAAGTTAACCTTAAATTTCTTACCCTTGCCCCTAATAAATGGAGTACAAATTAGATAAAGTAACTCGTCTCGCCGTACTGTGATGCAGAATTCCACTTTTCAAGCCATTCACCCATTGGAAAAGAGTGTGCCTTCCGTCAGCTGCACTATCAAAGCTGCAGATTTTATAAACTGCAAAATGGCATGTTTATTCTGTTTGGGGTATTTAATTCTTAAATTCGCTCATTCATTCATGCTGAACAGAAAAAAAAATAGGTTATTCCCTCCTAAGTCAGGAGTACCAATTCAAAAATAATTACACTGCAGCAAAGGCACAAAAGTCTTAGACCTTGATGCACTTTCCAAAAAGCATGAAGTTGCCTTTTTTCTTTATCCCCCCTAAAACCTTTTTTTTTCAGTATTGCAAGCTCATTTACTAGCAAAACACAGCTGAATGAAGAACTTCTTGGTTTTTTATCAATACCTTTGCAGCTAAATTATAATGAGGGGAAATTCTACTTATCAGAACATCTATATTGAACAGAATTTGGGTGAAGTATTTTTCTGTAATCTTTAAAGTTATATAACTTACAAAGCATGATGTCAGTAAGTGAAACATATACGTGGCTAATTAATTCACCCAATGAAAACAAGGCACTTAATTCTCTTTTCACTCCCATTTAGGCCCCTATTCAAAAAAACACTTAAGAATATCCTGCTCTTTAACGTGCCTACTGTCCTCTTTTAGGCATATGCCCAACAAAATATTTAAGGATGCACTTAGGCATGTGTTTAAGTGGTCTGCTGAAACCAGATGTTAGTCTAGAAGAGTATGCAAGGGAAAGCATTCATCACCCTTGGGTTGAAGAATGTATTAAAAACTGCTTCTGACTCAAAAAAGCAGTAGAGTAAAACAGGGTAACTGTTCATCCCACCTGAAAGGAAAAGCAGAAAATGCTCTCAGAGGCTCACACAGCCTGCTCTTTCTATCACCACGTCCAAACCAGTAAGACAAAAGCAAGGCTCATTCATGGGAGTAAACGCAGGAATTTCCAGCATTTGCTGGACAATCCTCTTCAGAGGATCCTTGAGAACAATGGTTAAAATCTGCTTTATAAGCTAAGAGGACAGGAAAGGCTGTCATCACACTACCTGGTATCACATCTGACCTCTACATAATTAAAGCATTTTTTCATATTCACTTTGCTACTCAGAACACTCTCTCTGGTTAGTAAACTCATGATGTAGCTTAGACCATTTGTTCATAGCTTTGCTTTTTTCTCTACCACAACACCATAGCAACCTAAACACCAAATATTTATTTTCTTTCTCAAACACTGCAAGTTATTTTATGAAAATTTTTATGCAAATTGGGCAATGCATTGACTCATTCTGTTTGTCTCTCTTGTATTTATCTCTAAGGCATCTATCACCATGGTGCCTAAATGCTGTGGTATCTTAGTGTTTGCCAGCTCTGTATATCATAAGAATGGTATCATCATTTTGTCCACTTTTACACAGCCTCTTGATATAAACGGCAAGGAAGCACTAGTTAGGACAGAACAGTCATGGATTAAATGCAAAGAGAATATTCTACACTAACAGACACAGATCACTAGTAAAGTTAAAAGTTCTTACTGTTTCCTTTAGTCTTCATTTACTCTGAAAATATAGCTTCCACTAGAAGAAGGTGCTCTGTTGATGTAGGCTTCTCTGATTTCAAAAGCCCAGGGCTCTGTTTAAGATCATTTGCGTTCTACCTCCTAACCAGCTCGGACAACCACACCTCCCCACACAATCTCAGGCTGCCCTAACGACTTTTGGGGTTTTTTTTGGTCTGGTTTTTTTTTTGTTGGTTTGGTTTTTTTTTCCTGTACTTAATTGGATTTACTTCCCTCCTTAGGACTCATTCAGACTGTGCCTTCCTCCAAAACGTACCCATGACACCATTTCAGACCCAGACCCATGTCTTCCCACAGAGGACTGGTGCTGGGGTGAGAGTTGGGTTGTGTAAGGAAGCCTGCAGAGCTTCCAGACTGCTACAAACTGGACGAGGGATGAGTAACAGTGACAGTTGTAAAAAATACACCTGCTGCTGATGGTAAAAGTTAAGACCTTTTTTTTTTTTTTCCCCCTCCTCCGTCTTTAATAACAGTCAAATGGAAAACACAGGAAACTGTAAGTAAACTTTATATTTGAAAATACTAACTTGGGCCAAAACATTGTGACAGTGGACTTGGCTCACCTTCAAATAGAACAATTTTTCTCTCCAAATATTAAATGGAAAAAGTATAACGAGAAAGAAGTGAAATGGAAAATTGCTAAAGCTGAAGAACATCACACACAGAAAGGCAGTATTTTTTCTAACAGCTCTGAGATGATATGAGAAAGAGAGAAAGGGTGTGGAGGAGGGGGAGGGGGAGGGAGAGGCAAGGCAAGAGAACATGAAGCAGACTGAAAACAGAATGTGAAATAACTGATATTGTTATGGAAAGAATGAAAAAATTAAGGGGGGGGGAATCTACAGGGGCACTTTTGATACTGTAAATGTCATTCTGCAAAGTAGATTTTGCATAAAATGCTTAAATGTAATTGGACTGGTCATCATTTAGAAAGCTGGATTTTTCGTAGTCCATCTTGCTATGGGCCAAACTGCTTTCATTTTTCTTCCCTTTAGCATGTTTTACTCTGTGGGGTTTATCTTATTCCCTGCAATGCTACATCATAGTTAAAACACAATTCTTAATCTATATCTCCATTCAAAACCTGTTTTTTAAACACTTGATACGATAGGACTAATATTGGAAGCTAAGACCTTCCAAATGTAGAAAAATGGGGAAACATCTCACTTTCCAGCCTTTACTAAGGATGGTAGCAAAGTTTGACAGCTGACATTTGGGGAAGTGAAAGATTTTAAAATCCTACATAAATAAAGCATATTGTGTCTTTCTTAATGGAACATACATAGTAAAATGCTCTTCTTCATATTTAATATTCTGATTCTTCATTGATCAACCTAAAGTTGTACCAACAATGAAATGCAATGCATTTTTAGCACATCCAAAGCCATATAAAAGTTATGATTTCTAAATATAGAGCACTTTACATCTTCAAAGAGTTCGCAAATAGCAACACCTTCATTCTCATCCTATTTCACCAGTGCAAAAACCAAAACTCCTGACATCAAAAATATGTAGAACAAGAGAATTTAGATTTTTCAAAGTTCACCTGATATTAAAGAGATCTAAAATTTCCACTTCCTATATGGGAAACTTTGCCTAGATAAAAACTAGGTCCCTGTGAATTTCCACTCTGTGGAGGTGGGCACAGGCATGAAACCTCTTCCTTTGCAGAAAATAAATGAACGTAATTTCTTTACAGGATTGCAAAGTTCTGTGTTGACTAAAGTGTTTACAATCTCTGCCTCCCAAGCTATCAAATAATAACACTGATCAACTATAAAGAACTAGCCAAATCTGCCCATATCATAACTGATCTTTTTTCTATATTTTAATGGTCTGGACAAAGAATTGGTGGTTTCATTCTGTATAGCCCATTGTTGTGGCATAGTTTAAAATCCTTCCACATCATATAGGTTCATATGACTGTATATGTTATACTTCAACACATTTCAGAAGTTCCTTGATTTGATATACCTTCTTGCAGCTGACCTACTGACGATCAGGTTTGCTAGCATGGCCAGTTGCTGTAAGAAGTCAAGCTTTTTGTACAAATGACTGGTAACACAGTGACTGGTGTTAAATACTTGGACAGATTAAATGAAGCTCATCCCCCTCTCCCCCACCCAAAGATCTGAAACCTTTTCAAGAAGGGGGTTTAAAGCCACATAACAAGTCTTTACTCCTTACATTGCTGTTCCACTTTTCATTCCCTGTCTTAAAGGAATTTTCATCCTTCTAGTTCTCGTGGTAAATTGTGTTAAAATTCAAGAACCTGACCTTAGGTTGCATTGAGTATTGCCATTGACTTCAGGCCGTAAAAAAGGAAAACTGAGGAGAAGAGTTATATTCTGTCAGAAAGAATATGGCTCCAAACGCTGGAATCATCCTGACAGCTCTATTTCAGAAGTTAGCCAAGGAGAAAAAAGGGGCCAGGCATCTTGAAAATTACATACACATACCTCACACACATGTATACACATACAAAGCATGAAGGAGAATAGAGGAGAGAACCTGGAAAGAAACCCTGCCAATTTATCAAGTGGCAGATGAATTATCCCCAAGAGTTTCATAGAAGCAGCAGCCACCCCATTTTAAGGTGAAATTTTATTTCAATCTCAGCTGCAGCATAATCTAGGATCCATCTGTTTCCTCCATTCCCCCTCCCTTCCCCTCACAGTCCCCCTGTTCCCTTCCCAACTCACACACCGATATAACTCAGAGGAATCACTTCATCTCCAGTACCACAGGTTTCACAGGCCCTACTGGGTAGGTAGGAATCACAGGAAAAGGGATGGGATCAATTAGAAAAAAAAAAAGGGGGGGGGGGGGGAAGTAACACATTTTTTCCATGAGTTTTCATCCTACTCAAACTTAGAAACTGAGCATCATTCTTTGAAATTTTTTGGTGTGTTTAAGAGTATTTTCAACACTCTTCCCACCAATAATGTTTTAGGGAATGCTAGTGACCAGTGATTGGATCTACACGAACTGTCTAGCTCTTACCATTGTTTCCACTCAGTATCCACTCCTATTTACTTTTCCTGTACATTGGCCCTGCTTCAAGTCCTCAGGAGATATTGCACTACATAGAAAGTAAGTCTTTA
>VXBJ01002330.1:101113-213613 GCA_013400055.1 Nycticryphes semicollaris
CTGCTGTGTGATTTACAAACAAACGTTCAGAGGGCAGAAAAATACCACTACACTTCCATCAAGAGAAATGAAAAATCTTAACTAGCTGACGGGTTTCTATTTGGTGTAGCACATAGCTTCAATGACACATTTGTCATGCTTTAAATATATAATACATACAATAAAATATGTACAGGCACAGTTGTGATATATGTAGTGTCTGGCTCCATCGCTATTGTTTGTAGTCTCTACGGTTGTCATACGTTGTTCTTTGCACATCATACCCGTACAGCAGAATTTGACACAATTTCTAGCTTTCAGTCCTGCACCATTTTCATTGCACAATATACATGAGTTTGACAGGGTGTGTTGAGGACAACTCTGGCAAGCAATTGATATTTTGAAGTGGCAAGCGTTTCAGCAGCTGCCTGCTTGTGAAAAAGGAATGATAAGATATACTGTATTGTTAGTTTCAGGCAAAGCATTAAGGTTTAAGCTCTGTAAAAATGTACACATTATTCGTCAGTGGTGAAGCAAGCCTTTTATGTTTTTTAGAGCTTAGCTCTCTGACTGATGTGAACTAGAATGACATTGGTTTAATGGTCAGTAAATGAATAGGAGTACTTTGAATTTGAACTGCTGCCAATTTTGCACCGACAAAGAGACTGACAAAAGAAAGATTTTATGTGAAAGCAAAGCACAAGCAATGTTTGGGGAGGTGGGGAGAGGGGTAGAGGAACCCAGCAGAAATCTTCTCCTACGCAGCCTTGTAATGATACTAAAATTGTTAAAACACATCCATTTTACATGGCTCATCGACTGCGAACCTAAGCTGTTTCATCTAATGTTCTTTAAAACCTGTTGTATGCACATAGTCTTTTAGAATATATTCATATGGAATTTACAGTGTGTTTTTCTAAATACCACACTGTGCCCTGAAGGCCTGTTGGCAGAACATCAGAGTTGTCCACTGCTGGAGTTCCCAAGTCTCTCTCTATCTGGTAGTGGGAAATTGTAGTTTAATCAGTTATGGCACTTTCAGTGTGTAACATTCATTAGTAAGGCAATTTGTCATGACTGTTAATAGTCAGGATGCATCTGCTCTCTCTTCAGTTACGGAGCATGATAAGCAAGAGGGCAAATATTTCAATATCTGGTAATATTAGCGTGTTTGAAAACTGTAGTTCAAGGTTAGTGCTCAAAACACAAACAGCAGATTAATAACGACCTATTTATTTTTACTGGTTTTACCTTTACAGATTTGATTTTAAAGTACCCTAATGCTCTTACGAGCTGTGCTTTATCTAACTGGGTATTAGAAAGCAAATGTTGGCATCTTCAGCGTTTATCAAAGATCTTTCATCTATTGTCATAAACTCAAAGTTACGATGTTTTCAAAGAGTTGCAAATACTTATAATTGAGCCATTTGATCATTTTCCAGTGTGTCAGTAATAAATTGTTCACAGGATCATTTTTGGCAGCAGCAGGCCTTTTACAGTGTTAGTTTTGTGGCTGGGCAGCTTATAATACTATAAAAGATACTCGGTGCCTACCAAATAGGCAGCATGCAATTAGAAAAATGTTCTCTTCTACCTAAAAACTGGCTTGTAATTGTTGTTCATTGTTCTAAATATGAAAGGTTAAATTGTTTCCGACAGCCAAGAAAGGGTTGGGTTTTTTTTCCCATATATCTGATAACCCTCATGTATTACATAATATGATAGCTTCACACAATAGCTTTGTGACACATTTTAATTTTTAATGAAAAGCCCCCCAAATTTTAACGTAATGATTTCTTTAGAAACCGAGCCCAATCTTGGTAAAATCCGTTCTTGCCCGTAACAAAAGCTGTTACTGTTTAAGTTCCTGTTCAGCAGTTAGTTGGTACGCTTCACTGGGTGTTGTCAAAAAGGCTTTTCTCTTGATTGACAACCCCGTAGGAATGTGAATGGAGATTTTAATTGCATATCATGTGTGCATATCAGAGTGAGTGGATTCACTGACTCTGCTTAGCTCCATATCTCTACAGGTCAGCCATGCCAAAACACTTCTTTTTTTTTTCTTTTTTTTTTTTTTTAATAAGCAATTGATATATTTTGCAAAGAGAGAGAAAAAGGGCATGCAACTGAAGAATGGCCTGTAAAGCAAAAGATTCCAGTGAATTTTGGAAGAAAAATGTGTGCAATAAGTTTTCAGAATGTTTTAACACAATTAAGAGGTAGTTTGATGATGTAAATTCATTTCTAGTCTAAGTTGGCCAAAGAGTGCTAGAATCTATTTTTCTTCTGGCATTTGTTAGCAGAAGTGTGTTTAACGTTTTACATCTTTTTTTTTTTTTTTTTTTTCCAAGAGTACTTGAACAAAATCAGTCAAAGCAAAAGTAAAGTGAGTGGAAAAATTTACTGAGGGAAGGCTGCCCTTGTGTCTTGCACCTTAATAGAAGACATGGGGAAACGGTGGGGGTTGCTTGGTATGTGTGGGAGATGCTGGGCTTTCTTTTTAATACTGGATTTGATCCCCACTCTTTGGGCAACACTGTTACTTTCAGGGGGGTTTTACCTTGATAAGGACTGGCAGAGACCTCAGTTTTGAGTCTCATAAAAAAACAAGTTTTGATATTAACTGTAATGCAACTTAAATAATACTTTTTTTTCTTAAGAGCAGTAAATGACACATCACTGCAAAATGACACAGATAAATAGACCTCAACATTTTCCATAGCCCAGAACATCGCAGGTGAAAATGACAAAGCCAAAGATTCGTTATTATGAATAGCCATTAGATTTTGATGTCTCAAATTAGAATCCAGGTTTCATTTTACATCAGAAACCACAACATCGTCTGTATTATTTCTGAAAGCTCATAAAGCATTGGCAACTGAAAGCACAGGCACAAAACAGTCATGGGGAACTTTTAGGTGAGTTTGTGTTTTGGGCCTGTACAGGGACATTGAAGACTAAAGGGGGGTGGGAGCTGCATTTTTCCGGGAGGACACCTGGGAAGGAATTGTTACTTAGTCAAAAAGTTCCTTCCCTGGTTTGCCTGTGCTCTGGGATGAAAAGCCAATTGACTGCTTTTTGCACTCTTATTCTTTGTGTAGGCCCAACTCCCACTTGCGGGCCATGTTTGTGTAAAGGGTGGGAATGGAGGATGCCAACCACGTGGTGAATCTTCAGGCTACAACAGCAAAGCACATCGCCTTGTCTGACAACGTGAGGTTTAACTCTGGGACAGAGCCTGTGTTGGACTAACATACCTCTCCCAATTACATCTTGAACGACAGTAAACCCTTAGGAGTGCTTAAAAACTATGTATACCTTAAGAAGAAAACCAACTAGGCTTTGCTTTTATTTCTCATGAAGCAAGCCCCTTCTGGCTTAATATATGACATCAATGGAGGGTTGGATCTATTAGAAACTGACACTTCCAGGAATTCCCAGGATTACTGAGTAGGAAACAGAGGGAAATGGGAAATGGCAAAGATGATAATCTGAACATATGATGATGCCCTCTGTAAGTATGCATTGAAATCCTATGGACAAATGCATCAACAAGGAGCCATAGCTTTCTGGACACCCAAAGATGCTCGGGTTTCACAGAGTGATACGGGGTTGGAAGGGACCTCTGGAGATCATCTAGTCCAACCCCCCTGCCAAAGCAGGTCCTCCTAGAGCAGGTTGCACAGGAAGTTTTCCAGTCAGGTTTCAAACATCTCCAGAGATGGAGACTCCACCACCTCTCTGGGCAGCCTGGGTTTAGATTTTCTGAGCTCACACCTGTGCAAGTTTCAGACCTCTGGCACTTTCACTTCTCATAAAGCTTTTTTTTTGGGAGAGAATTTCTAAAATTATTCCTGGTTTTGGGAGCTTTCCATCATAGAATCATTCAGGTTGGAAAAGACCCTTGGGATTATCAAGTCCAATCATCAATCCCACTCTGCTGTTCTCCCCTACATCGTATCTCCCAACACCACATCTAAATTACTCTTAAACATATGCAGGGATGGGGACTCAACCACCTCCTTGGGCAGCCTATTCAAAGCTACCAGGTCCACAAGGCTCCAGAGCCAGGAAAAATTGTAGACTTTGGATGTTAAAGCGTTTAAGAAATCAAGAATTTTTAACTGGGTTTTTTTTTTTTTTCATTGTCGAGGAAAGAAAATACTTAGATTGTGCAACATGGTAAATCTTGTAACTAAGGTTTTGATAAAAATGAGAGCAGACCCTGAAGCTGTAATTTTGAATTAACACCAGGGCCACTTTTTAAAATCACCATAGTAGCTCTTGTAATAATGTTGAGAAGATTACAACATTGCTGTCGTGAGGACTTAATTTCTTCAGTACTTTCCTAGGTTATGAAGGCAAACGCTTTACAACTGGGAATGACAGATTGAAGGATATCTTGATTTTTTCTCTTTAGTATGTTATCATTGGCAGGAATTGATGGAGGGAAACCGGCTATGGAATAAGTGATCATGGCATTGCAACTTCATCGTTAGTGCAGTTACAAATGGCACCGGAGTTAGGCTTTCAGACAGCCTTAAATCTGGCGTTTTCCACATATTGGCCTCTTGGCTTTTTAACCCAAATGATACTCTTCCAAAAATACCTTTTTTTTATTTTTTTGTGTGTGTGTGTGTTATTGATACGTTGGATCGTATCCATGACATTCATTGCTATCGTTTTCAGGAGTGTTTGAGCCTCCTCAACGCTGCTGCACAGCTTTTTCTGCTGCAGAGTTAACTCTTGCTAGCAGCAGGGAGAGCTTCATTCACGGTGAATGAGGACCAAGTCTTGCTGGGGTTAGGAAAATTTTGAGCTGTCCCTTACCAGCCCTTTCCTTGTGTGGGTACTTCTGACACAGGCTGTCATGAGATGCGCTTAAGTTCTAAAGTTTTGAGATTCAACAAGAGAATACTTGTGTTATTATTTCGTCACGATGCCCACATTTTGAGGTGAGGAGCTCAAGCGTAAGTTAAGGCTTTAGTAATTTCACCAGTTTACCTCTCAACAAAAGGCACTTTTCTATGTCAATATCTTTTCTTCTTCTGACTTTGAAAGATGTGCTGCAAATAACAGAGCTGGTTGAGTTTCCTTGTTAAAAATACCCCTTGACCTCCAAATACAGGTATTGTAACCATAAATTACAGTAATATGTACTATAGTTAAACCTGCAGTTTTGAAATAAGAGAAACCCTACTGTATGCATCTTTATTATCATATATAGATACGATGCTTATAGAAATAAATAAAGTAGCATCTGTTAAATGCATGTTTATACTAAACTCTCTAACTTTTTATAAATTATTCTGGTTCTAGTAAAACCAGAGGATTTAGGACACATATCCTTAGAGTTTGTCCTATAATATTTTTCTTTGGAGCTACAAGGGAGTCCCTGTATATAATAATGAAAGCTTAGAGAAAAAATATTTTTGAAATGGAAAAATATATTATTCATCTGAATACATTGGCTTTTTAAGAGTGCTCCAATTCCAGAGGACTTTCTCAAACAGACCATTACAGTGGAAATACTAATGCAGCATTCTCTAACTCACCTTTGGTTTTATTCACTCTTTTCAGAAATTCAAAATGCAACTGTTAATATTTACTGCAGAACAAAGTAGGTAAAGTTTGGAATGTGGAAGTTTTTGGTGGGAGGAGAAGACTGCAGACTTTCTAGGAACAAGTTAATTATAACGGAGACAGCCCTTAACCTGCTGCTTCCTATGTGGTTGCCTGCTTTTCTAGCAATGTTGGAAGCTCTTTGCTTAAATTAGAGGTGCAAGCATATTCTGAGGCAGTAGGGCACAGTGATGTACCAGACCTGGAAGTTAGTTTTCTGCCACTCACTCATCAGAATCTTCCCTTATGACTGAGCTTGCAATGGACCTGTCTGAAGCTGAAAATAACAGTATTGCAATACATATTTCCCTATTTATTGGGAGTTAAATATAGAATAGTATCATAATCATCAAGTCTAGTTATCCTGGGTAAGGATGAAACATGCGGTGAGGGAACACGGGCTTTCCTTCTGCTCTGGTAGCTGAGTGTTGTTCAGTCACATCTGGGAGAGGAGAGCAGGGAAAGGAGGCAGTGGGTGTTTAACGAGCTCATCTAAGGAAAAGAGCTGGGACTTCGGTCTTTCAGTGCTGGTTTGGGCACATGCTTGCATTTTACCACAACAGAACGCTAGCCTCCTGTCAGCCAGGAGACTCCTTTCTCCCTTTACGTTTCACTCAAAGAGATGCTGAGCTTTAAAAAGACAGATGAATTGCAACCTTACTCAGAGTACCTGTCACCTGGTGATTAGGAATTTGTAGTAGAACAGAAGAAAACATGAAGATATCCCACAGAAAGCGGAATTTTTCTTACTGGTCTTGGCCAAAGCTGGACACCATTTCCATTAGTAAGGGCACCTAAGCTGTCTCCAAGGAAAAGCTGACCAGCATACTAGGTGAGAAGGAACACCACTGGAGGGTCATGAAGTCCCTGTACTGTCAGTGGAGAAGGAAGAGGGGGACACAGGGTGTGCCCCAGGCAGACTAACTTTCACCCCCGGGTCTTTGGAGTGATTCAGAAATCTCTGATTCAAAAACCTAGTGTGACAACATGCCTTTTTTTAAGGAAAAAAGCCAAATTCAGATTTACATGACAGCAGAGCTATTAGGATTAGGACTGATAAACTGAAAGTTCCCTGAATGTGTATTTACAGAAGTCTTTATGGTGCATTATGTTGCTCTTTCTGTAGACTTGCATGACTCCAGGCAAGGTTTGCTGGCTCATGGAACAAATTCCCTGAGCTGCAGGGGCTTCTCTGAGAAGTGCTTTCTCTCTTCAGTCCGTGAAGTGTCATGTTAGCTATTCAATTGCTTCCTTCATCTGCTATTTTCCTCCTTTACGTTCTGTAGAAGTCCTGACATCCTGCAACAGAGGTTGCCTCTTCAGCAGCTGATTTACCATCTCCTGCCAGGGAGCGTCTTTTAAAAAGGTAGAGTCCAAAACTGGCAGGAAATCCTTTTGTGACAATTACACTGATGACATCACATAAGAGAAATGGGGGAAAGTAGTCTCTTGAAAACCAGAATCTGGTGAGAGAAAGAGCAGGCTCCAGCAACAGAGGGAGAGGTCCTTCAACACAAACTTCATTGTGGAGGAGGTCTAGAGGAACACTATGAGATGCTCTGCCATCTTGTGTCCCGTTCCCCACCCCTTCTCCCTCCCTCTGTTTCTGATAAAATCACTCTTCTCCACATGCCAATTTGTTTTCTCTTAACTTGGATGAGAACCTTGTTCTTCCCCAACAACAGATCTTATTTTAGCCCTTATCTGGAGATTCGACAGCTTATACCTGTAAATCTTACAAAAATAAAAAAGTCTACAAGTATGGAGTACAAGGAGTGGACTGCTCAGTTAGGTAAGTTCTTTTTCCTTTAGGGCCACTCCACAGTACTCTGTAAAGAGAATTTGTTTGGTTTTTGGTTTTTTCCCTTCTTTGCCTCCTTTACTAAAAGGTACTGTTGACAGCACAGCTGAGAAGCTGGCAAAGGAATTCTGCTGCACAGAAATAGTTAAAAAATATCACCTTAAGATTATTAACCACACCAGTGCTGGAGTAATGAAAGGACTTATTTATATCCACGAAAGTGGGGAATAGAATGGTCAGAAATAGAGCTGGAATTCCATACTTAGTTTGAAATTTCTAGTTATGGCAGCGTATTTTGTACATAGGATTATTACTCTTTGGCAAGGCCTACTGTGTCTAAACACTTTTGGGTGGGCTAAGGATAAAGTTTCAGTTTAACTCAGAATTTTCTTGCTTTGTGGTTTTAAACTTTAGATTATAATAACATTTCATGAGCAGCATCAATTTTTATGGTACAGTTCATTTGTAGAAGGTGCTATTTTTACACAGTCCTAGTGCTAATAGAAGTCTGTAGCATTACATTTTAAAAGGTGAACTTCATTCTGTTTTTCCAGACAAAGAAATGTATCATCTAGGATACAGAACTGTGACAAGTTGCTTGTGAAAGATTTCAACAAATCTTATATTTTCTTGCCATTTTTTCCTGTTATCACAAAGGGGAATGCAGCCATGAGCAAAACTTTACCCTCTCAGTGCTTTAGTATATGGGCTGAGATACACTCCTGAATATATTCGGACATTCTACATACACCACTTGTACAGGACTGGGAATGTCTGTTACCAGTCTTGCCTTAACACAGCCTCCTATTCTTAGTATCTTGTATTTAGACTCAGTGCAGCACAAGTACAAAGCCACTGTCTTTTCAGTTTTCAATTTTTTAATACATTTCAGTATTTGTCATGATTTCATTACAGCACTGAACAGAAACGGACTTTATTTTTATGCAGATAGCACAGTATTTGGAAAAGGAACCATTATTTCCTCCCTTGAAAAAGTGTGTACGGTACATTGCCTACTCTGTTCTGTATGTATCTATGTCTTCAAATTAGTTTGTATCACCTCTGTTACAAAACTCCTTTTCTTCCACCACTACTCAGAAATTGCCTTTCATACTCAGTGTAACCTATGAAATGGTCCTGTGAGTGGGTCATTCCAAGGTTGTTGTTCTTCCCTTATAACTACATTTAATATAAAATACTGTGCTCTATGCTATGTCCATCTTGTTCAGATGGAAAAGTGTCTGCTGAGATGGAAAATCAGAATGCAATATCAGAATACATTTAAATGCAATAACGTCTCTAGAATTTTCTTTTTTTATGGTACAGAAATAACAGCTCACCTTATCACTGCTTCGGCTTTTAGAGCCTTGTGGTACCAGAGTATTTCAATCACAGTCTTGGTCTTGCAGCTCTTACCGACGGAAAAAAATACCACTGATGTCCGGAGGAGTTTTGCCTTCTTCAAGGATTCTGATTTGGCCTTAAGTCAGCTACACAGTCCTATCTTAGGTGCCCCTTTTTCTTACATTAAGATTTACATAAGCTTTATTGTTCTGCACATTTCTTGTATTAACAAAATGATACACCAGGGGTTAATTTTCAGGACTATTGCGTTTTATACATACTGGCCCTAAAGAAACCTTGCCAAGAACATTAAATTCATTTTCTGTTGAGTGTTGCTTTTCCTATAAGTACATGTGCATTCCAAGGTCCATCAAACACAAAGATTTTAAACTATTAAGCCAGTGTTAGCTATTGCAGTTACAATATCACATTTTATCTGTCCCTCCTGCAGTTGCAAAACTGTGGCTGAGGTTCATCTCAATTGTGCTTCTGTGAAAAAGTAATTGTTTAGTTTTATTTTTCCCTGTGTAGTGGATCAATCCAAAAGGTATTTCTTTGGCAAGAGAGCGGCACGTGTAAGCTGCAAATCTGGGTTAAGCAGGAGACAAATGAACAAACCCACTGATACCCTGCCTCTCTGCAATGCTACCTGCAAGATTTCCTGCAGGGTTTTTTTTTTTTTTTTTTTCCCAGTTAGTGGGATAAATGGTGCTGGGGAAAGGAATTTCAGAGGCTGAGGGAGACTGCCATGCCAGGAAATGAAACTTGTTTGTGTTGTAAAAATATTGCATGGCTTTCCATCTATGTGCTCTGACTGGGGTCTTTCAGAAACATGTGATGTGTGTGGAGCTGCAATGGTCTCATGGTGTGATTCAGGCTGCCATGTCCGTGGGACATCTCCATAGTCATAGAATCATAGAATGGTTAGAGTTGGAAGGGGCTTTAAAGATCATCGAGTTCCAACCCCCCTGCCATGGGCAGGGACATCTCCCACTAGAGCAGGTTGCTCAAAGCCCCATCCAGCTTGGTCTTGAACATCTCCAGGGATGGGGCAACCACAAATTCTCTAGGCAACCTCTTCCAGTGCCTCACCACCCTCACAGGAAAGAATTTCTTCCTGATGTCTAATCTAAATCCCCCCTCTTCCAGTTTAAAACCATTCCCCCTCATCCTGTTGCTACACTTCCTGACAAAGAGTCCCTTTCCAGATCTTCTGTAGGCTCCCTTCAGGTACTGGACAGCTGCTATAGGGTCTCTCCGGAGCCTTCTCTTCTCCAGGCTGAACAGTCTCAAGTCCCTCAAGAACCAGCTGTAACTACTTTACTATTTTGTTGCTGTGATCTCCAACAGGCTGTGTGTGTGGCTGAGTGCCGTCGGTCTGAGCGATGTGAATTTATGGCTGTTGTACAGTAGCATCCCGTGCAGACACTTCCATGCCCACGCAGGATGCCTTTGTGTAAAAACACCTTGATTTGAAAGCAGATGGAGATTATTGCTTCCCAGTCCTTCAGAGCAAGTTTTCGTCTTCATCGGTGAGCAGGTCTGGTTTTCCATGTGACTGGTGGAGGTTTATCAAGCATATGAGGGGGCAGGGTTCACCTTTAAGTTTCAAATTTTAAGTGGGTTTCAGCCAGCTCTGAAACTGTGCCCTAAAATTACGTGGGCATTCCATTACAATTTTGCAAAACAGTCAGTCTACTTCAAATTGGTGTAGGTGCTACTCTGTTGGGGTATGCAACCCCCGTGAACATAAATCTGCCTGAGGCATATCTGGGAAACAGCCTACAGGTGCACTGTTAGTGCTGCTAACTCAGGAATGAAACATGTCCCAAACCTCACCAGTGGATGCTATTCCAGTGGCAAACATTTCTACTTAAAAAGAGATTGACTATGATTTGGCGCTGGCAGCCTTGGCTAACTGAAGTATGTAACAACCATTCTAGTTTGCAGTGGCTTGAAGTCTGTCTTTAAAAGTGTTTCGGGCATCATTTTGAAGTAGAAATCTGAGAATATGAGATACACAGAAGGAAACGTTTTTGTCTGTCATGAAAAATCTGTATCTAGCTAGAGGCTGCAGTGATGGTGAAAAAGAATGATAGTATCTCAGCTACGCAGTTTGCATTTTGGACTGTCAAAATTTGCATGCATTGAACTGTTTTAAAAACATTGTTCTTAGGATACTTGTCAAAATATTTTCTATAATGGATGAATTTAAATCTAATTAACATATTCATGTTTTAAACTTACAGACTTTTTTTATTTCGTCCAAAGAAATGCATAATTTTTATTCAGATATAAATAACTGAGGTACACAATATTCAGATGTAGTGCATAGCTCAGGTTTACATTTAACTTGGATGATGTTCAGCCATAATACATCTTACTCATCAATACAATTTTACATAGTTGTTCATTAATATTCTCTTAAAGGAGTGGATCAATGTTTTATACCTACAACTTATCTCTTATAGTTGTTGGGGTTTTTTAATGGTGGAATAACAAAATGGAGATAAAGCTGCACTGGATGCTTGTTTTAAGCAAAACTTGATCTGTGTGTGTAATACTTACAAATAAAGGTGCAAGAGTAAATAGGCAAGATGTCAGGTAAGACGACATCTATATAAGCTCTTTGCTGAGTTCTGAGTAATCTTTTGTTAGTTCCTCCAATAACTCAGTCTAATCAAATACAGGAACGTAAGCGATATCATGTAATAGCTTTTTGGAATCAATAAATATGCCATGGTTTTGAATTACTAGCAGTGTAGATGTGACTGATAAGCTCAATTGTTGGAAAACCGATCCCATAAAAGTGAAAAGTGAGATCTTAAAAAAAAAAAATCAGATGAAAGCCAAATCTTTTATGAAACAGAAATAACGTGTGCCCAAGTTCTACTTTGTACAGATTTGGACAAATAATTAATGATACGATCGAAAGAAATATGCAAGTTAGCAGGGATACCATTCAAGATCCAAGCTGTTAACTGTGGATAAACCAGAAATATGGGCTAAAGAAATAGGATATCAGTTTTCTCAATCTTCAGAGCATCTTCAGAAAACTGCCTTGCTACCAGCATTTAAATTAGAAACTTAGGTGTGATTGTGACAAAGGTCTATACCGGTTGCTTTCTAAAGCGTAAATATAGGTAAAGCTTTGGGATAGGAATCCTCCATAAAACTGACACAGCCAGTTTAGGAGTAGAGAGAGGTAACAGAGATGATGCCTCAAAAGTACCCTTTTCTTTGTTCATCTGGCTTGCCAGTGTGTCTTCATTTGTGACTCCCAACCATCCAATTAATGTAACATCTGATTAAAAAGATGATGAAGCTTATGCATGGTATCCTAAGCTTGTGGGTAACCACTGGTACATAAAATCCATGTTGAAGGCATTCCTAGGTAGGAAAGCATTTTCTAATCTAGAGTAGCCAGAATTGCTAGTGTGTGCTACTTGTCTTTCTTGGCTGAGGCTCTTCCTGTGTCATCCACCCCATTCTTCACCGGCTATGGGTTGAACTGTGGTTTCTTTACCCCACTATTCACTAATGAGTGTCAGACTTCTTGACAGACTTTGGTGGCGTGGGAAATCTTGTTCAATTTGCATGGCCAAAGGGCACTGAATTTCTATATACGATACCCAGCATATTTCAAACGGTCCATGTGTTTACTGAATGAGTTAGTATTAGCTGAGCCATTTGTGGAATTGGATCAATTCATCTGAGTCCCACCTATGCAATGGGTGCTGATGTTTCTTTGTTTTGGTGACATGATGCATCCCAGTGCACGGTCTGGCTGACTGGGAGGGGAGCTCTTGGGACTGGGAAGCTGGTATGTTGTCAGTGCACTTGTTATGGAGAATAGATAATAGTTTGAGGCTTCCTTCTTCACGGCATATATTTTAATGAAAGCTCTATAGATAGTAGCATTTGTAGAGATGAGATATATTTAATGAAGTTAATAAATTTTGTAACTTGGGCTGTTTTGGTTCAGTACTCATCATTTATTTATATGCTGGTAGCATCCATATTTAGTGCTGCGTAAATTAATAACACTATATTTAGTAAATATGAACTATAATCATTGTGGTATTTAATTTGGGTCTAATAAGTACTTGCCAGACTAATGTGTAGTCATGTAGTTGGGCAGATGTACAAAAATGTCATTAACTTGTTTTGATTTGCGGACAGTGATGTATGTGGCAATGTCTGTGAATACTCCTGCTTTTCTTACACCACAGCTACCTCATTTGCCAAATATGGCTATGATCCTTTGTCCATGTTAATTGAGAATGGCATCCTTATTCATCATGTGCAGGGTTTTTTTCAGCCATTAAAATGCTGTCCAAAGACTACTCAACTGAGGAAAACTACAGAATAATACAGAGTCCTTGTTTATCTGTTGTTGTAAGCCTTCTGTTTTATCCCATTGTAATGAATGGGAAAAGGAACTCTCACGTCTGAATGCAGTGCTGTTGCTAAAAGAGCACAAATTCCTTTTGGAACATCAGCATTATTAATTGGACTGGGACTTGCCTGAAATATTTTCATCAGCAGTGCCTCTGTTCAGTGTTTCTTCTTTTATTTGACCTTCTGAAAAATAAGTGAAAAATGCATTAAGATAATTTACATTAGTTGTCAAAAACTGTGTTTATTTCTTTGATAATAAAGGTTTCTATTCCTTTATTAAATTTATGTTTGTATTTGACATTTTCCAGGGATGCATAAATTCGTATGACAGTTAAAGTCTACATACTCCCAGTACGTAGTGGTGCCAGGTTGAGTTGAATTTGGACGCATCGCATAAATAAAAGTGGTTTTATGTTTCACCTTCATCTGGTAGGTGAGCACTCCACCTTTTCTTGTGAAACATAATCGGTTTTGACATGGCAAAATTAGATCCTGGCTATTTATTATCTGTTGAAATCAAAAACCATAACTGGGAAAGCATGTGGTAAGTCCACTGGAGCAGCTTGCATGCAGAGAAGAAAAGGGGAGGCATTCCAATTTTATAAGCTCAAGGTGATTTTCTCTAACACCTAGACCGTTTTAATTAATTACCCCGAAAGATTGAGTAAATTATTATTTGAATACTTTATGGCATTACATGTTAACATTTCAAGGACAAAGTGCTGTACTTAGCTTTTCAACAATGCTTCATCTGTCGGAATATATCTTCTGAATTTATGTAGTATACTGCAGTGTAAAGGGTAGTCAAAGCTTGAGTACTATGAATTATTACAAGGAACCTGAGTCAAATATGATCTACTGAAATGGGATCCCTGATATTTATGGACACCTGGTAGGGGCCTGCGAATTAAGAAAACCACAGATCTTGCTTCTCAAGAATTAAGTTTTTTTTTAATCTTTTACTTACATGATTTTTTTTTCCTTGATGTGAAAGTATTAACTGAATACCATTGAAATGTTGGTTGTCATGAGGGCATAGGTTTTGCTGCCAATGGCATGTCCGTGAAGTACAACGCTGCTTATTTGCAGGGTGAGATGCTGCTTCCCTTGTGCTGCTTACACAATATGCAGAGCATCTCCCTTTTCTCTTCCTTTATGACTTTCAGTGTTGAGGCTTTAACTTTGGAAAGAAGACTTGGGATATGAAACAGGTACCTGCTTGGTGGACCTACCTTCTTGGTGGACATACCTGTATGTTTCATAGAACCTGTTTAAGTCAGTGGTGTATGTGACAGGTGATAGGTTTTTTTAGATGGTGTTTGTCACCAAAACATCAGCCATAGTCCAGCTTCACTGGAGCTGTACTCCACAAATATAATCTTTCTTCCACTGGAAGAGCATGCAACCTTTTAGTAACTTCATCCTACCATCAGTAGATTAGATTAAATCCCCATTTACTGCATTATATTAATATTTTCAATGGCACACTAATCCAAGAAATAAATGTGTCAGTTTCTATGGCTACCCTGTAATGGGCACAGCCATAAGACAGTGCCTTAAGGCCACATAAAAGACTTAATGTACAGATTGAATAGAAGCACATTATTTATTACTAAGCTATCAAGCTGAGAAAATTTAGTGATCTCATTTTTTAGATTTGCTCATTTGACCTGGGCCAATTTGCTTGGCTGATATTGAGTATTTAATACCACAATGTTTTCTCAGTTTTAAGGATAAAGTGATTCACACTAATTTCTTTCAGAACAATTTTGTGGAATGAATGGTTTTTATACTCCTGTGATACTTAGTGATAGTTCTTTGCGTTTTTTTTTCTTTTTGTGACTTGAAAATTAAGTAAGGTTCTTTCAGCCTCTGAACACATTAGAATTCAAGTGTACAGCTATGCAAAATCAGGGAGAGACTCCTTTCTTCCTCCTCTAACATCTTCCCCCCAAAACCCTGAGCCGTAAATAACTTACTGTGAAGTAAGATCGAGTGGCCAATATGAGTCTCATGGAGTCCTCTAACTCTGGAGAGTCATTGAGGCTGATGCCAGTTGTTCATTCAAAGACGGACCCCATCAGCTTTATCCATGGTGGGTCGCCCTTGGGGGAGCACTGGAACTGCAACATGCCATTATAACTTCTTACCTGGGGACCCACCCGTGGAGCTTAGTTCTTTGAGGTGTGTGATACATATCTCTTCACCCTCTGCCCTGTGAGGACTTTAATATGTTGCTCATAGGGTAAGAAAACCAGCTACCTGTGATGTAGATTAATCCCTACCACAATTCGCCTTCCAGCAGCAGCGATGGTGTTTGCAAGCAACGAGCTGGTGCAGTCCAGGGCATTTCTGTGCTCATCCATACAAGAAGAATGATCAGTGTCCTTAGAGATGAATTACAGAAGTAGAACACACAGGAGACCTGTTTGTCTGCAAGCTCACATCAAATGACTGGAGGGCCTGTTGGTTAGAGAAGGTCTGGGGTCAGACACATCAAATACTTATCTATCCAATGAGAGATGGTGGGAGCAATGAGGCAGCATATTGGGAGAACAGGTTTCATCTCACAGTATTTCTCTTCTCAGTGTGTCTCCTCTGTCTGAGAACCTAACAGTACTTTGGGAAGTGATGATTGTATACTGCCTTTAATGTAGAGCAGTGAGTCACCAAGTAACATAACTTTGTTAAAAATTTGTTTCTTGAATATGATTTCAGGAATCTGCAGGTTGTTTTCTTTCCTGTGCAGAACTTGTGGTTATCACATCATTTTCAAAAGGTTTGTTGAAAGACAAAATTGTTCCTACCAACTATTCTTTTACACTTCCTAAGAGAACTACTAATAACACTTTTAGACTGCAACACTTGCCAAGAGCTGACATTTTCAGAATTTCAAATGTCAATAAAACTGCTTAAAGCATTGTAAGGAGGCTGAGTGAAGACAAGAGAGACTTAGCAGAACATATTAGTGGTTTTAACACGGGTCTACTTAAGCCTTAAAATTTATGTTCTGGAAAAGCCTATTTCCAGTAAGTCAAAATAACCTTCACGACAAGTTTTATCAACATAAATGCTAAAGACAAGTGACAGATATGTACAGCATATAGCTCACATGCAATACAAACATGAAGTTTTAACCCATGAGCTGATTACTACAGAATATATTTGTGTCCCTGAAGTAATACAGAAATACGGTAACATCTTTGTCAACTCATAATGACTAGCGTTTACGTGGGTTTTTGTTACGTATGTGTCATTACAAACACTACAATGTTTGCCCATTCAGGTACATCTAGCATAACTAACAAATGGCTATTTCACAGTCTCACTTGAGGTCAGAACAGCTGATAGGAAAATATCTAGAACTATTTACAGTGTAAATGTTAGAGGAGAGAGGAAGTTTGAGTCTTCCGGGCCTGTACGAGTTGAGCTAAAAACCTGGTACCAGAGATAGCTTGTGTTACAAACTGCTGCTGCGCTGGGTGAGATGTGGTGTTTCCAAACACTAAATTTACTAGAGACATACGTTTTGTCCCTCCTGTGCAGCACCTTTGTGCAGTGTGTTCTGGTACACTACATGGAAAGCACCTGATGTGCTGAGCGCGTCATTCTGTTGGGGACAAAGGCTTATGCAGCAATGCGGTTAAACTGCTGGAGCTTCTCAAATTTTGTTTGCTGTCTCAAGAGAAAAAAGAGAAAAGAAAAAAAAAAAAGTCAAGATTTCATCAGCTGCCTGTAAAGAACCAGTCTTTACATTCAGTCCCAGTAAAGTGTTATTATCAGGCCAGCCTGTCTGAGAGAGTTCAGGGTACAGTACGAGTCATACGGCCACAGCCCTTCTGGCAGGGCTTTTCACAACGAGTTCAGGTGCAGTCTTGTACTTTCTAGGTTTGCAATGTTGGTAAGGGAATGAACGGCAATGAAAACGATCCCTGTTTGAGCCTTTTGTTTGGGAGAAATGTAATGTTGCTAGCAACAAAATTATTTTCCGTGTGGACTGAGACATCTTGTTGTGTTTATTGTATTCTGCAAAATACTGAGCATAGCATTATTATAAGCAAATGAGACTTTCCAAGTAACAAGTGGCCTCTGTTTAAACAAATAATTTTCTATGCAAAGGTTAAACACTGAGAGATTTTTCTTGTTCGAGTCATGCTCATGACTTTGGAAAGTCACCAAGCAAGTCCGCTTAAAAAAGAAAATATGAATGGAAAATTCTGAAGCATTTTGCCCTTTTGATTCCTAAGAGTGAGCTATCGTTTCTCTCCACCATGGTCATTAATAATGACAGATGTATGTGGTGCAGAGTTCACCTACATTATTGTCAGTAAGAGGGATAGAGAGAGAATATTTATTACAGCAGAAGGAGGGAGGGGAAAGACATGATGTTGAACCAGAAGACAAGAGCAGAGTTCAGTGTTTTTCGTTTGGGTGGGGAGGAGGGTTAGCAGAGAGCATACATTAAGGTTTCTTAGAGACTGATGCAGCTCTCATGGAAATGGGCTGAAATACTGCTACAGCTGCTGTGAGAGGTGGATTGATCGGATCTTTAATATGTTGTGCTTTACAGTACTTCAGTAATGCAGATTTATTTCACCTCAGCAAAAGCTCTTATTGGTTTGGATTTGCAAACAAGCGTGGTAACAATCTAATTTTATTTATTTATTTTTGTGAACCGGTCAAGCATTAAATCATGTTCATGAAATGATAAAAGGACACTCCCAGCTTGACACCTATTCATTTTGAAAATATGAGCAAGTGTAGCTTTAGGTTGTGTGACAACCTGACACACCTGTCTTGTAGCACAACTTGCAAATTTTTCTAGTTTTTATCCTTATTTAAAAAAAAATAAAAAAACCTTTTTTTTTTTCCTAATTTTGCTGTGTGAAATACAAACACAGCAACTCCCAGACTAGTAGGGAGACTAGTGAACTGACAGTATGTGGGCATCACTGGAGATTGTGTACTCATCGGCCCACGGTTCATCCCACCTGTCTTTAGTCATTTAACTGTGTCATCAAGAATACTCTGACGTCAGGGAAGAGACATAACATCTCCCAAGGGGCCAAATGTATTAAGAGCCTGAGTCAGTGACTGAGGTTGAAAGAATTCAGGCCTTCAGGTCAAAAATGGATTTTAAAAATGTTTAAAATATTTTTTTGTTTAAAAAATGTTTAAAATGCATTTTATGAGATGGACAATAAGTCCAAAATTTCATATGGTAGTGAATGAAGTATGGATAGAATGTCTGGGATTATGAAAACATGGCATAATTTATCGCCTGAAAAATTATATTCTACGTAAGAAGTTGTTCCCAGATGAATTTATATAGCATGGAAGACAATTAGATGGAGCTGGGATGCCTGACTTCTTATGCAAGATTGGATCATGGTACCTCTGTCCCCACCCTTTAACCAATGCCAAGTGATTTGTAAATTGTCCATTTTAAATATAGCCTTCAAATAGTCACTTTATCCGAGTTTTGTTATAGTAAGTAGCAACATTAAGTTCCATTGGGACTGGTATTTTTTTGTCCTACTGACATGGATTTTTGGACCCATGAGTTATTCTGTTTCCTGTGAGATCTATGGGCTAGCACAGAAATCTGAGAAAGTGGAATGTATTGCAGTATTTGGGAACATTATTGACAAACTGTTGAAGTATCTGGATAAACCAGTTCTAATTTGTACACCTGGGCTCCTGTACTCAGCTACAGATATCCATTATTATTTCGGAGTCTATCGTGCTAAAAATCGTCACAGCATGTTTTTAATCCTTAAGGTTCATTGACTTCTGTAAGGAGAAGGTATTAAGCCAAGCCAAGCCATCCCATTCCAGTTAGGGTTTATAGTCTCATTACCTAAAGGTTATGGAACAAAAAAGAGGCTTAATAAAATGCCTTGAGAAGTTAATAAATCCAGGTTTTGAAGAGAATTAGTACATTACCAGGGGAAAAGTCCTTAGGAGCTGTTTATGTGCTTCTAGCTTTAGCTCAACATGTGATTGCTCCATCGGAATTGTATCAGTGAGGCATTGGGCAGAAGATTGTCACTTGGTGGCCAAATCACTGAACAAGGGCCTGATTTTCACCATGATGTTAGCTGACACCTGAGCCGTCCATGCCAGATACCCTTTGCATAACAGCCTGCTCAGAAGCAAAATAGTTCGATTTTCTGCCAGATTTTTGTCCAAAGGAACAGCCCCAGTGATACCAGTGGACCCTTTTGAGGACCTGACAACAGAAACAAGAGCCACTTTGTAAAGGGAAACTCTTTGCTAGTGAAAAAGATTGCCAATGTAACTTCAGTGCCTTTCCCACATAGCAGAGGCCTCTGGTGACATTAGCACAGATGTTTGTTCTTCAGCTGTTAACAAGAGGTGGAACTGCTTGGTTGTGTTTTAGAAATGTAGAAGCTTCTCTAAAGGGAACGTGTACCACGGGTCTGATCTTCACCTGCTGTAGGTGGGAGGCCCGCTGGCAACCTGCTGGTGAACTGCTACTTGCCAGTCTTAGAGCTTCCACCATCCTTTCTTTGGGTAATGGAGTCAAACTTTCAAAAATCCTATTGCAACAGGTTTCTATTAGCTTTCCTGGATTTTAGCAGGTGTTGTTTTTAGAATAGCTATAATAAAGAAAAGATGTAAGTAACCGCCAGGAGGTTTATAAGTCATTATGTGACTTACTTTCTGTAATAAAGTGACAGAACTCATTCTCTTAGACAGAAGGTGCTTCATTTTGTGTGTAAGTTAACCTATCCTGTTTCAGCCTATATGTGTCCTGTTATTTTGGGGTTTTGGCTTGGCTTTTCTAACATTACATTATTTAAACTATAACTTTTTAAACTTTTTAAACAGGAGGCTAAGACCTACTTCAGACTTTTTTTCCCTTTCTCTAGGAAAATAACTTAGATCCTAGTGATCCTTTCCCATGTGGGACAGTCAGTTGAGGTGAATTCTATGTAGCAGCTGTCATTAATGTAAGTACTTCAGTCCTAGTATTTTTTGCAAACTGTAGTAATACATAATTTCTGCCAAAATGAATGAGTTTTGAATTTTCTTGTGACTATTTAACAGAGAATAACAAAAGAAAATGAAATAATTATAGTGCTTCATCCTTTATTAAAGACAGTGTAAACAGCATTATAACTGAAAATAACATTCAGAATAAAGACTAGGAAGGGGTTGCACTGGGAAAGTAAGTAGGTTTATTATGTAAGATCTTTCTGAAAAAAACCTCTTTTAAGTAATCATGAGATGCCGCTTATGCTTCATGGCATTTGAAAGGACTGCGACTAGTTCTAGACATGGAAGAAGAAGAGTGGAGAAACTATCCATGCCCTGCAAAGGTTGGATTGTACTCCAGTATGCAAGGAAGCAGTAAGAGGAGATCTTACCTGTGGTACAGGTGAGAAAAGCTGGAGGTCTTGAGCCCCCAGGGTAGATAGATGGACACATCCTAAAACCTGTCACTGACACCGTCTCACTAAGAAGATGTGGGTGAGCACGTGGGCTGGCAGATGGGTTTGTTTTTGTGTGTCCAACAGGGTCTCCACTGGGTCTGTTCCTCCCTGTGTCACTGTCTGATACATGGCTCAGGAAAAGTCTTCTGCATTCAGTTCTGTAGCTGGGTGCCCTCTCAGCTCTATCTTCAGGCACCAGGGCAGCAATGAATCTTTGTTGTTCTTTTGTGCCTTTTAGCCTGTGTTCAGTGTGTGGTTGAGCCCACTGCTTTCCGTTTATCTCAGTCATGTTTTACAGATTGAAATGTTTGCTTTTCTCTGCTGCTGCTTGACAAGGAAAAGGTTATTTTCTAAGCTAAGTGAATAATAAAATACTGAGTTGAGAGTTATGGTGGTAATATGAGCAAAGTTAGCCGAAGATCTACAGTCATTACAGAGTCAGTTTTGATGTACGGAGTTTTGTCATTTGCATAGTCCTGATAATTCTGGAAACACATGAATCATAATTTCTTTTATTTTTGGAGAAAGATCTAACATACAGATAAGTTATCCTCTTTATTTTAAAGAAGCACTACGGAGGCCAAGTAATTCTTCATCTGCATGATGTATGTGAGCATGCTCCTATTTGTCTGAACTAAGGAGCAGTCATCTTCTTTAGCTGTTGATGAGTTATAACCTGCTCTGAGCTGCATTGCCAACTCCTACCAACTTTGCTGCTAAACCTAAAAGACTATCACAGCGTTTTGCCAAGAGTAGGCATAGTAGACATAGGACAAGTCCAGCGGAGTAAGCAGATCCTGTCTTCAGGAATTTACAGATGAGATAGAGAAAAAAAGGAAAGAGTTATTTGACTTTTTTGTTGTTGTTTACTAGGTTAAATTTGTGTGCTGGTGTACACCTACATTGCATTCAATAGGAAGCATCTCCAGAATAATTTAATATATAGAAACACCTATAAACTGTAACCAAACATTGTGTTACATTATGTCTACAAGGGAAAGGTAGTGAGTTCCAATTCTGCAGGAGTCACCTTCTATTAGGGTTTCTTTCTATCCTTATTCTGTGTGTCAGATGGATCGCTACATTTAATTAAGCAGTAACAATTGAGGTGCAGATTATTTCCTGGGGATTAATGACCAGCTGGACAGAGTTGATAGCCCAAGGTATTGGATAGATTATGCTGCATAGCCTCATGGATTAAGTGTGAGCCCTATATTGTAGAGGTATAGTGTAAGAGAAAGCATCACTGTGAAGATAAAGTCTGTATTTTTCATCTTTTGTTCTTTCAGCACCAAACAGATCCGTACATACTCAGTTCTTGGTCATCCCTTTTTTTCCTGAAAAAAACTGTGTTTAAAATGACTCTTTGTTCAGGAAGACAGACCACACCTTGTTTTAGTTCCATGTTGTCCTGTTGTAGCTGGAATGGACTAAGGAAATGACACAGAGGTTTGTAAAGAGATATTACACCATTTTTTTCAAAACATCACACAAGCTTACTGGTGCAAAATTTATTTCCCAGGCTTACTACAGTTTGCAGGAGGTTTAGGAATAATTTTGTCCTTGTTCTTCTCTAGGTAATGAATTTAATTTAAGCTTTGTAGACTTTATGTCATTGCTTCTTCCGCTACATTTTGACATGTCTGTTTTTCACAACAATGTTACATCTCAACTGGAACAAGACACATCTAGATCCCTGTTACTGGATACCAGTGTTCAAGGGTCAGATTTCTTACTGAGTCCTTCCATTTTTGTTCATGTTTTTACTTTGCCTGGAGTTTGGGAGAGTGGTCATTTTGAGCATTTAAACTGGAGAACAAATGGCAAAATCACTACAAGCTGTTTTGACCCTCACACGCTAAACATGAGAGCATATCTAAGGAGGGCCCAAAGACCCAGTTTTATACTCTATGGACCTTTTGGAAGATCCACTCCCCACTTCTCAGTAGATCTCCCCACAAGATTATCTCCATGAGCTGGGAGTTGCTCACACTCAGCTGTCTTTCCATCTTGAAGTCAGGACACATTCAGCACTAGGGTGCAAAAGGAAGCACACTTGGTTTTGTGTTATATTGTATGCAGCCAAAATTAGGCTTCTCCTGTTTGCATTTGGCTTTACCCCGGCTAAAACTGCTCAGCCCAGGGATTTTCCTCAGGACTATTTCTTCTGCATGATGGGCTCATTCATCATGGCTTGTCCTGAACCATACTTTCTTATTTATATACATAGTTGATTTTATTACATTTCTTATTCCTATAGAGAGCCAGCTGAGGTCTAAGGCTCGCACATATCATAGTGCATGTAATTTTGTGTCTGCTTTCTTGGTACAATTAACAGAAATGGGGGATATAATAAAATGTCAGAATGTTAATAAATACAATTTTTCCATGAGTGCTTCCCTCTCATTCATTTCGTATTGCAGGTGTACCGTCTCTATGATATCAAGGCCCAAAATGCAATATGTAAGAGAAGCACATCAATCGCTGTCTGTAAATTAATGATTTTCTTCACCCATTCCTTGATAGAAAATGAAAAATTAATAATGTCCTAAATATGTCATAAAATATTCGCAGCATTTTTCTGGTTTGAAAGAAGGAATGTACTATATAGTAGTCCTTGTGGGTTGGGGCCTGTCCTGGCTCTATGCATTTATGTAACTGTGGCAGCAATGTCACTAAGGGCCTTAGAATCATAGAATGGTTAGAGTTGGAAGAGACCTTAAAGATCATCAAGTTCCAACCCCCCTGCCATGGGCAGGGACACCTCCCACCAGACCAGGTTGCTCAAAGCCCCATCCAGCCTGGCCTTGAACACCTCCAGGGATGGAGCAGCCACAGCTTCTCTGGGCAACCTGTTCCAGTGCCTCATCACCCTCGCAGCAAAGAATTTCTTCCTAATATCTAATCTAAATCTAACCTTTTTCAATTTAAAACCATTAACCCTCGTCCTACCACACCACTCCCTGATCAAGAGTCCCTCCGTGTCTCTCCTGTATCCCCTTTAGGTACTGGAAGCTGGTTTTCTCCAGGCTGAACAACTTCAACTCTCTCAGCCTGTCCTCAGAGATTGGAGCCTGTGCTCCAATCTTACATAGTCCAAGTCAGGGTCAGCTTTTTCTCTCACAGGATGCTTGGGACATCTCACATCCAGGGAGCTCTGGAGCTAATGCCATGGTCAGGAGCTTTGGGTCATACCTCCTTCCCCAATTCACTGCTGACCACATTGCCAACACCTTGTGCACCATGAATCTCAGTCTCTGAGCACCCAAGAAAGGTTGAGAATACCTATTCTCAGGGCAAAAGGCAGTTTATCTTTTATTGTGCTTTCTGTAGAATACACACTTGAGCCTATGTTACATTTGAGTGCAGGCTTCTAAATTGTGAAAATTTGAGAGCCCCCATCTTGCCAAGCAGTAGGGGTTGGATTGCAGGCTGCCAGAGCTGAAAACAAAATACAGCTTGAGTGAATCAGCCAGGATCTTATATCACGCAATGTTCAGAAGAAAATTTCATTAAAGAAAAAATTTAGAAAAGGAAAAGAAAAGGCTCTATGTGGCTACAGCTTTAATGATTTTCCCCTGTGCTTTTTTTCTTTCCCATACGGTAGATTGTGAACAATTCTTTTTTTCTTTAACACGTGGTAATTTCTAACTGAAATCTTAATTTTCGTATGTCAAGTGCATACTGGCTGGAAAAAAATATATTTTTTTAAACTACTATTTCTGTTTTCTATACTAAATAAACATGGGACCTTGCATTGTTTACTTTAGTATAGTGGTAATTCAAATAAATAAAGGAAGCAAGCAAGCACATTATTTCTCTGGATAGAAATGGGAGGCAACTTGCTGTACACAGAATCTGAAGTATGCTTATTCCAGCATTAAGAGACTTTATGCAGTCGTATTTCATTTTCTATGTGAATTTGTGTAATTTAGATTTTCTTTGTAATTTATACTATGGTTTTCAACATCTGAAACACATTAGACAAATATCAGATGAACGTAGAGACTAATTAAAACATTTCTCTGTCTGAACATATGAATATGCAGGAATGTTTTAGTTCAACAATGAATACATTAAAACATAGCGTTGTGAAAGGCAAGGTCCAAAGGAATGAAAACTCCTGTTTGTAAAACCTGTGGAAGAAAAGAGCTACGGAATGGAAGTGTGTGCCGGAGTGACTTGGCACTTCAGATGAGGGTGTGAAGGTGTGATGAAAAAGAAAAGGGGGAGAGAGCAAGCTGCACGGGCATCTCCAGATCTGCACGTGTCTAATGGGCAAAAGAATCTGAAAGGGACCAGATTTTCTGGCTACAAAGACTGGCCCACTAGCAAGGCAGAGGAACAAATCTAATAATTGGGAAGAAATAAAACTAAGATAGGAACTTGGTGCACTGGAAATAAAAAAGAGAAATGGACAGTCAGAAGATAGCTGCTCTGCAGCAATTTTTTGATATACTATCTCCACAAAGCAAGAGAGAGATAATAGAGGGGCCAGGAGCCAGAAACAGCTAGAAATTGCAGAAGATAGGAAACTGTGAGAAGATACAGACTGCTGGATGATCTGCACCAGCATCTGAGAAAAGACATGCAGCTGGACGTTTCTTGTTGAAAAGAATCAATGCACTTGGCACCAGAGCAGCTAAAAGTGATCCACAGACTGGGGTTCATTTTGGGAATGAACTAGGTGATGCTGCCGTCTGCCATAGATTCTGTCAAGGTCTGGGGAAAAGCTCAGAGAAAAGGAGGACGTTTCAGTAGAACAGCAATATTAACTGGGGGATCATAAACTGAGTCAATTTAAACTTAATTGAGAGATCAGCCAAAGAAGACAGGTTTTTTTTTTTTTTTGAAGGAAACTGAAAAACCCAGCAAACCAATGAAATTTTGCTGCAGGATGAGCTTGAACTACAAAGGAACTGCATATATTTGTGTGCACGTAGTCATATATATCTACACCTCTGTACATTTACTTTCCTGTCTTATTCCTGAAGTTAATTTTTCCATTTTGGAGATGGAAAGATCAATAAGAAAAGAAATGAAATCACAGTTAGAGAATAGTTACGGCCAGGACCAATAAGGAAAATCCAGAGAAGCAGAAAGCAAAGCAGTATATTGAGCTGTTATAAGCTGGTAAATTGAATTGCTTGGTTTGTTTTTTTTTTTTTTTTTCAAAAGGAAGAAAAATATTGTGTTGCTACAAGTAAGCATATATTTGAATAAGAGAAGAGTACATGGACAGGAATTCTCATTTCCCATTTTGATAGTAGGAGGAAAGTCTTTTGCAGTCGCTTTAAAAAGAGATCTCAGAAAAAGACCTGTGGATTGCAAAATTAAATATAAGAGAAACTGGGAAGTTTTTGTAATCAAAGGTGCAAACATTGAACTTCTGTATTTCCAAAGCAGCAGCTAAAAAGTTTTTAAGTCCCGAGAGACTCCAGGCTTGAGTCAAGAACCAGCTCAAGAAGAGCATTGAGACTAAGCAGAGGAGCTGTAAGGATTAAAGTCTTATCAGGGAGGTGAAAATGGTAAAAAGTACAGCATGTTAGATTTTGCAAATGATAGTAAGAGAAACATACAAGGTTTTTCAACTTTATAAATAAAAACAGAACAGGGAAAGAAGCATAGCAGCTGTGCAGTACAGATAGGTATAGGCTAGAAATTTTGTGTAAGCATTTCAATACTGGCACTGAACATGTTATATTCAGTAAAGAAAAATTATGCTGAGTTGTTGGCAAGAGGCATATGGATATGGAAATAACAGACACTGATGTGCAAAATAATCTTCAGAGAGGTAAAGGTTCTGCAATCAAGGTGATACCATTCTGAAAGCACTGGTGAAAGGAATCACAGGACCTGTTGGATTGGCTTTGAGATCTTAACTTTTTCTTACTGAAAGCTATGATTAGTCACACAAATAAGAGTGCATTCATTTGCTGATAAGCAGGAACGGAGAGGCGCTGTTGCTACAAAGAGTCGCAGCATATGAACAAGGAAAGGTATGTCACCCTGATGGTTGAAGTGCCAGGGGTGCCACCGAAGGCTGGATGCATGAAGTCAGTTGCCCACAGCTGAACAGCAGGGCTTGCTGCTCTAAACGGGGAGGGGACCTTACCAAGTGCTGAAGAGGGGAACATCTGCAATAAGGATGAACTGCCAAGATGAGCTGTGACAGTACTGATGGCAAATGTCCATAGGTTTTTCTCAGGGGAGATTTCTGGTAGAGACGGGTGAAGCGCTGTGTTGGATGCTGGTGGGATGGCTGGTGTCTGATCACCTTATCACCTGTGTTCAAGGGAGACTAATTCAGAATGCAACAGGTGTAAGGAAGGGCTGTTAGGATGATCACAGGAAGGGACAGCCTATTATAAAAGGAACAAACAATGGCTAATTCTATGCAGACTTAAGTCCAAAGACACCCCAGTTGTCCAGTCCTCAGAAGTAGGGGACATGCTGTGGTGCTCCAGGTCCGGGCAGCATAGCCTGTACAGAAAGATGGCTGAGGTGCTGCCCAGCCCGATTCCTGAGTTTGGGGGCATGGAGGAAACACCTTGGTTTGCTTAGTCTGTTAGAAAGAAGGAGAGAGGAGATTATTTCTCTTTATAACTGTCTGAGAGAGAAAATCCCAAGGGAGGGGAAAGAGAGATTTCAGTCAAAGGACAGCGTTGGTGAAAGAGCAAATGTTTATCGACTGTGAATAAATTTCCAGCCATCAAGACAGGGACTTTCCCGTACACCCAACCAGCAGGCATAATGGTGGGCAAATGGGACAGGCCTTGACAGCTGAAAGTAAGGACATTCGCTTCTGTGCCTCTGTGTCTCCCTGAGTTTTGCCATCCCTTCTCTTCTTTTCTGCAAGCAGTGAACTAGTTAAATTGCTGAGTAACTCTAGAAACAGTGCAAACAAGCAGCAGCTGCGCTATTGTTTCCAAATAAACGTATATTTAAATGACCTGGTGAAGGATAAGATTGAAGTGATAAAGTAGTTGGATGGTGAACGTGTACAATAGAAAGTGTTACTGTAGACTGTGTCATTTTTTCCATTCCCAAAGTGTTCTTAATAAGTATTAAAACTAATCAATGACACATGCCTAAAACTGATCTGATACATTTTATCCCCATGATGAGGACCTCAGGAATGTAGGCATGGATTTTAAACTAAGGTAGCTTGCCAGCACATGGATTGAATGATATGACCATTTCATGGAGGGGATAATTAGCTTTTTGTTCTCTTTTGGTTTTAGCCGCTTTTATTATTTTAAATGTATGTCCTCACCCTTGTGTTCACAGTGAAACCGTATCCCTGTCCTCGACCTCATGGCTACACAAAGTGCTCAGTGAAAACCTTCAGAGTCACTCTTTGATTTCTAGGACGTAGTGGCGAGTGGCAGGGCTCTTCCAGGAAGGTATCTTCCCCTTCTTTCTCTTCATCATTTTGAACAGCAGAATGAGATAACTTTGCATTTCTAAGGGTATGCCATTATTCTTCATGAGAGGTGAACATAAAGAAATAGCAACGTATGATGACAGCAAGGAGCTTCATTCAGAAGGAAAACATGCATCAAACACAACCACATTTTTAGATCGTGTGGTGGTTACAACAATTTCCAAACAGACAGAAGTTAATTTCTTTGGGTTACTGTGGCTGCATTGCATAGGCTTCTCCCGCACAAAAAATAGACTGTCGTTTTTTCCTGACTCATGTCCCAAGTTAGTCAGACATATTCTCACAATTATATGTTTTCTCCATATATTTTAGGTTGCTGTGATTTTCATTGGTCTTTAAAAGGAATTGGTTATTTTTTCTTAATTATGAAAATGTTATTTCAGTAAATGCAATTTAATTAAAATGAGAATTTCTGCCAAAGTGTTTAAATAAATACAGTATTCTTTTACAAGTATGAAAGGAGTTACTATTTGCTGTTTCATTTCCTCACTAATATGCTGGCATGTTTGGTTTGAACCTGAGCTTGTGGAAGTTTATTCTTAACCAAAGCAGTTCCTTTTTCATGTAAGTAGGTTAAATGTGAGTTGTAGAGCCCTAGGGCTCTTTTTGTTCAGTTTTAAAGCCCCCTCAAGTGGGCCTCTTTTAGAAACCTGGAATCATATGTTTGTAAGGTTGATCCAAATTACCATTAGAATAGCTCTTTTCAACTTTTTATTTATACAAAGAATCGTAAAAAATGCACCAAACTGACAAGGTATTAAATCAAACTGAATAAAGACAGTTAATTTTCTTTTTGCTCAACAACTATTTTTTTTAATGGAAACTCTCAAATTGAAAAAAATTGTCTGTAGAGTATGTTAAGGTGCCATGCAGTATAATAAAATGCTATTACTGTCAAAAAGGTACATGATAAAGTGCATTTGCACAAAAGGCACATATTAATGTCAATCATTTTCGGGTGATTTATATACTAACTGCAGTGTTTTAAGAAGATCAATATTCTTTGTTTTGACAACATTTCAGAGCCTTGTTCTTTCCTGACAGTATTAATTTTCTACCCCAGTATGGTAGAATAATTTTAGTAATTAGTGAGTGGTCAGTTTGGTGAAAAGATATGCATTAATAGTACATTTGAATATTACAAGGTAAAAAACATAATGCATCTTTGAGTAAGATAAACATGGTAATAATTCTAATTTTTAGTGGAATGTAGTGTTTTGTGATTAGCGCAAAGTTCCTAAAGTGGTGATATTTTCACATCCCCTAAAATGCCTTTTCTATATATCTCTAATAATTACTCCCATCACAGTACTATCAAAGTGTCCCCTAAGATATAATAATAGAGAAAATCACAATATTTTTGACCCATAATTTTCTAATCTAGTTCTCAAAAGGCATCAGAAGTACTTTAATGTCTTTCTTTTTTTCTCTCTGTTTCTCTTCCTTCTTTTCAAGTTCTCATTTTTCTCTTTTTATCCTTGTTTTACCTTCTTCTTTGTCATCCATTTGTTTTCCTCAAGGTTCTTATGCTATTTTTTTTAGTGGTAGAGTGGCTAAGCAAAACAAACAAATAAACAAACAAACAAAAAGTTCTGTTTTCCCTCCTTTTGTGAGGGATTATTAGCTTTTTCCCCTGCTTGTAAAAAACCATCTCTCATTCTTACTTGTTTAAGCAGTTCCACAGCTCCTGGAGCACTCAGCTCTGAGAAAGTTGGAGGTAATTTTGGAGACCTTCTGGAGAAGCACTGAAGAGTTGTCCTTTTACAACAACCTGGTTTTACCATTGCTTACCTGTAAGCGCCTGGCTCAGCTGTCAGTCTTTCACATCCTGCACTTCTAGTTTCCGCAGGTTGCTCAGTATCTTTACCACTAGGGTCATGACTTCAAAAGTCAGTCACAGAGCAGTAATTTTCAAGGCTTTTAATGACTTTTGGTCTTATGGTATTGTAAAAACAACTGAGACGCCATTTGGAAAGCATCTCCGATACTACAATTATTTCACAGAATCATGGAATTGTCAGTTGGAAGGGACCTCTAGAGATCATCTAGTCCAACTCCCCTGCTAAAGCAGGATTGCCCAGAGCACATCACTCAAGGCTGCATCCAGGTGGGGCTTGAAGGTCTCCAGAGAAGGGGACTCCACACCCTCCCTGGGCAGCCTCTCCCAGGGCTCTGTCACCCTCAGTGGAAAGCAGTTTTCCTTATCTAAATAGCTGAAGTGTAGGGTAGGAGGTAGCTGCTCTCCAGTGATTAGGTGTATGATAATAGCTGTAACAGCTTTGCAAAGGAGAGGTCTGTATTGCATAACTTAACTTTCACTTTCAGCATCCTAGATAGCTCGTAAATTTTCACTCCAATAAAACTCATCATAAACTATAGTAAGACCTGTAGAGTTGATTCCCGTGAATGACTATGCATTTTCCCCTCACCCATCTCCTCCTTTTAAAAATGCTTGCATTTTAGTGTAGATATTAAAAATGCCAAAATGTACCTACAAGGGCTTTTATCAGAGCCCTGATGGCTGGGCTCAGGTTGCCTATCTTAAGTGTCCCGATGCCTGAAGGAGAGGCTGACTCTTGTAGTTTACTGTTACATGGCTGCACTTAAACAGCTGTATTTGAGGTCTTACCTTCAGCATGTGAGTTCCCCACATTCAGGGACCCTCGCTGTAAGGACTGAGGCTGGGTCAGAGCGGGTCTCGCTGCCTTCTGCCGCAGCAGCTGAGCCACGATGCAGAAGAGAGGGAGAGGGACCAGAGAGAGCAAAGGGAGTTTGTGTGGTTTGGGAAGCAATGGGCTCCCCTGAGCAGAACCTAAGTTCATGCTCAACAGCAATTTGCATATTTGGCTAGTGACTTGCCAACACACTTTCTGCCTATGATGCAAAACTTCATGGGTGAAAAATTCAGAGAGGAGAGTAACCACTCATTACATATTAAATGTGAGCAAAATGTTGCTTTTGCAGCCCTGAGAACATAGCACAGCTTCCATGGAGGTGCGATGAATATTGTAGATCCCCACCACGAACCATGGGCTCAGGGTGGACACGACACAGGCAGCAGAATCAGTTTGTATCGTGATGCTGCTCAGAAATACTCATGGGTTGTGCAATTTATATCCAGAACGCTCATGGTTTTGCCTAATAGCTTGATCTAACTCTGCTCCTTGGCTACTTTCTAAGGTTTTATTTCTCTACCTAGAGGAGGAATAGTTGTAGGATAATCTGTTCATTGTTCATAGTGAGTTTTATAGTCCATCATATAATACAATGAACTGATGGCTGGTAATTTAAACTTTGAAAATGATTGGGGGAAAAAAGAAAATATGATTACTTTCCACTGGCAACTAATGCCCTATCTCAAATAATTGGCTTTTATGTTACAAAACTGGAAGAATACCATGAACCATTACACAATGGCATGCCTTTATAATTTTTCTTAAAATTCTGCTCATCAACTTTCATATGCCAGGGAATAAATGAAAGCTGATGAGGGTATTGTGTTGCTAAATGTACTGGATAATATTCTTTTTAAACATCTGATCAGATAAGCAAAAATTCACTGCATGGTAAAAGTCAATCACTGTAAATATGTCTGGTTAGAGTTAAAATCTCTATCTTACATTTAGTTTATTTACTTAGCAAAAGAAGATTAAAGGTTAAGATTTAGACATTTTTATGACTGCATTCATGGAAGTTTTTCTTTCTTCTCTTTGTTTGCCATTTTGGCAAACAGAGCACTTCCCCAAGAGCACTTAAACAAACCTGCACCTGTTCATTTCTGTGGTTGCTGGGAAAAAATGGTTAAATTAGCATTGAACTCTTTGGGAGAGGGTTTTATTTTTAATTTGAGATTGTTGTCCTATGTATAGCAGTCAAATTACTTAGATTTTCACATCCCTTATAGCTGGTAAACCATGTCTCAAGGTTATGTCTAATTCTGCTTATGTCTATCTATTCAGTAATTCCAGAAAAGGCTGTGATTTTATTGGATTCTGTAGAAAGAGCTTCCTGGGTGCTAGAGAAGATTGCTGACTTTCTAGTTAGGCTTGTGTCCTTCAGAAGTTCTCCTATTTCTGTCCTTTGCAGGAAATGGGCATTAAATTCTTCTCTTTTAGAGAGGTATAAACACAGTGCCTTATTTTTACCTAGGTTGCAAGCCTTGGCTCTTTTCCTGTAAGGTTGCTACTGATTTTATCTACATTAGAGCCAGTGCTGAGGGTGAACAAGTGATTCATTAGGTCGACTTTGCTGATATGATCAGCAGAACTGTAGACAAAAGTCCTTGTGTTCTAGGTTCAGTACAATCTGAAAGAACATTTTAAATTCAGGCTCCTTATGTGGGAAGAAAAACAGTGCTGGAAATTACCTGTAGGAATCATTGTGCTACCACTGAACTGTGGCCACATCTCGTACGATGTTGGTACTGTATAATAATCCCTCATAAAGACAGGGTTACAGTTGTGTGCATTTGAAGCTAACACTTCACAGTACCAAAGCTAAAATTTGTCAGTTCAGTAATATGGACTGTTGGCTTTACTAAGATTATTCACACGAAGGAGTCTGGTTTAGCCTGTGGATTACGAGCTTTGTTAAGCCATACTTCGACAGTATCAGTTTAGCAGTGCTTAAGTAATAAGTACATGAGGTGATGTTTCAGTGGTTTTCTTTGTTGAGCAGGAAATTAAATCACAATGTTCTGGTGAATTTAGAAAATTTTATTCTGCATTTCTAAAACGATCAGTATGTCTTCAAGTGAAGATGAAATTCATATTCATGTAGATGAATTTCTTATTCATGTGAAAATTCATAGGCATTCACATTATTCAAGCTTGACAAAACACATATGAGTCCAAGGATCTGCTGTAAGACTTGAAAAGTAGCTTGCCCAGATAATATCAAGCTTCTGTCTCCCTCATATCTGCAGTTTCCTTAATTTGCAGAGACACTAGTTAGTACACTATTTGAAACCTACTTGCAGGAGAAGAGGTTTTAAGATTGAGGCCCCAAACAAATTACCTTCAGCTGTTAAATTCAATCACCAATTCAGGCAGCAGAGCCTTCATAATCCACTACCCTGCCATCAGGGCAGCCATCAATGAAGGACAAAGTATTGAACAAAAAGGAAGAATGTCACCATTTGAATCATTATTTAGTGTAGCTTTGGCATTTTCCTGAGAATTTATGCAAATTACAAAGGCAGGATTAGTTTGTATGATTTGAAAGTTAATGTTATGAAAGGTAAATGTATTTAGATTGGTTTCATATTACTTGCTCATACTAGACTATTTTTTTAAGAGTAAACCTTATCAGAAATTAGCTGCCTGAAGAGATATGCAGACACAGAAAAAATTAGTCATCAGAGACAAACGCCAGCCTGAAGCTGACCAGACCTGAGTCTCCATTATCAGGTTTAAAAGGGGCAGCAGACAACTAGAGAAAAAGTTCTTTGAAATGGAGCCCAGGTTCAGCCCGTCAGGGACCACATTTAGATTTCCTGCGTTTTCTTAAGCATTCTAATTTGACAGACTCTTAAAGATGACATGAGGGTGTGATTATATGTAATTCAGCTTCTGTTTTCTTCCTCTCCTTAAGTTTCTAAAAATTTCTCACACTAATTTAATTCTATGTATCCTAAATACATCCCCACATATATAGGTAATTTGCAGTTAATTTAATTTGAGGCATTTTGTTTACCTTTGTTGGGTTTTGCCTACTTTTTTGTTCACATGATACTTCACTTTGGGATATTCTATAGCACAAAGAGGGATGTTTTTTTCCCTTGGGAGCAAATTGGGATTGCATGCAAGAAGAAAGAGATGCAGTATATTCCCTCCCCTTTCACTGCATGACTAAAGCAAGCAGGTCACATATGGGTGTTTACCCTTTGCATGAGCATGTATGTGAAAGCCATTGAAGAATGTGAAAGAAAGATTACAGGAGCCACTGTGTCCCTCCCCGTGCAGAGAGAGGCTTTGATTTGAATTCATAGAATCATAGAATCATTCAGGTTGGAAGATGCTTTGGATCATCGAGTCCAACCATCAGCCCCACTCTACAAAGTTCTCCCCTACACCATGTACCCCAACGGCACATCTAAACAACTCTTTCAGAAACTATCACAAATTGTGGAAAGTGGGAGAAGACAATTCCATAGGTGAAGCATCACCAATGTTGAGAAGTCAGGGTGAAGACTCCAGCTGAGTTCAGAAACCTTGACTCACATTCTAAGAGGGCACCTCTCCAGCCTCCTGCGTGGGTTGGCTCCCTGTTGCCAGTGGATAGAGCTGGGTTAGTTGCTTTTTTAGATACCACAGCTGGTTACCAGTAAAGTTCTCATGCTTATACTTAAAACGCCATGTTGCACATAACTCTTGTCTTAGACAGCAATACCATGGGTGCTATTGTTTAAAAAAATTAAAGCCTTTTATAGCATTCAGTACTAACAGAGTGAAAACCTGAACTCCATATGTTTTTCAAATAAAATATAGTGTGAGTGAGCAGTTTTCATTATGCCTTTCATTTGGTATGCACAGGCCAACATTGCTCTTTTTCTTGTGCTATTATATTTTTGAAACTATTTTTTGGTTTTGTGGTCATGGTGCTTCTTCCATTTTTAACGTGCTTCGCTTACTACTTCTTTTTAAAACTTTTTCTTTTCTTAGAAATGACTCTCTTCCTCCCCCTGAATATATTACTGAGGTCTTTTACTGGAACAATAAGTCTTGCAGTGTTCTCCACTTAGCATAAAGAAGTTAATTAACTTTAGTTTTAGGCGATAAAACTTTGTAATAAATATGTTGATCTTATACTTGCCTGAGTTGCACTGTGTAAACCAGAGAAACTTTGAAGTCAACAGAAATATTATCTGAGACAGTGGTAGCTGGGCCTTTTGAGATAACATGAGACTGAAAATAGCTCATAGTATATCAAAGCAGGAATTATATGAGCTGTAACGATAAGATTGCTAGTCGGGAAGCAAGACTTTGTGAAAAGGAAGGAATATCCTGATATCATTGTATTGGCTTTCATGACTCCTGGATGATATTGTACATTTTGGTTTCAGCAGTTAAAAGTCTTGTTTGAGTGTATTTATAGACCAAAACTTGTAATGGTTTTTATGTGCTAACAGATTTTGATCTTTTATGTATTCATAAGAAATGTTTATAATTGAGTTAATTACATCTTAAATCTTAAATTGCTATTATAATACAGCTATTTGATTAATTATTAAAATAAGCTTTCTGAATATTCAGTTTAAAATAACAATGGCATATCTGTGGAAGTCTTTGTAGTTTTATATCCTTTTCTTGATGATCTTTTCAATACTTTGATTGGTAATCATGATGAATAGCCTACTATGCAATATTCTAAAAACCTGAAGAGTTCAAAAGTAGAGTTTTTATTTTGTATATTCCTGTTTCAACAAAGGATAAAGAAATAACGTCCAAAGTGAGAGATGTAAGGTGAAAAATATTGGAGCTGGACTCAGTAACGCAGAAAATGGACAACAGCAGAGGTTGTTGGCTTACAGCATTTCTTATAGCTGAGCCCAAGATCGTTTGTTACTCCATCTCTAGGAACATTTAGAAGTTTGGACCTGAAGAAACACTTCTAATGCATGTGAGTAAAGACTGTATGCTTGGGACCTACATCATGCTCTTAAGGCTTGAGTTAGAGAGGTCTCAGATAAGGTGACGTTGTGTTGTTACAGATTTCATCCTTCACATAAGCCATTATGCTGGGGTTTTCTTTCAGTTGGTGGTTGTTGAGTTCCATATCTGAAAACTCCAAAGGTTAATCCACAAACACAAACAATCATGTTCCTTCTCTTATTACTACCTACAGATTGATCCATGTGGTTCATATCATACTGAGGAAGTGCTTGTTCGAACACAGTAATTCATTCTTTAAAGCTGTTTGAGATACATGACAGTTAAAGAAAAATGGTCTAAAAATGCCGGTACAAAGCAAACCATGTTATAAAGGCTGCATTGCCAGATATAAGAAAACTGAGTTATTGGTCGGTATAAAAGGAATGAAAACAACAGCCAAAATTATGGTTTATATTTTTTCTAGTCAGGACAGGCCAATATATTTCCTAGACAAACCTGCTGAGATTCTGCAGGCAGTGCAGCAAGGCTGAAAGAGGGGTTATTTTAGAGTGTGTGCAAACCTATACCATGTGCTTCATCAGATTTTGTCCTGTTTGTTAGCCTAATGAAGGGAACTTTCAGACAAAAGCTGCCTTGTTATCTTTATTAATCAAATGTATTAAGAAATGAGGAGGAACAGGCAATTGCCCTAGTTTATATGGAGAGTAGGTGATTGAATATTATTGAGTCTACATTGCAGTAGAATTAATGTTACTCAGTATCAGAGTATTATGTGCTTTAATTTAAACACTGTGGATAAATCCTCTTCAGTCCACAAAGCATTTTTCTTCCAGGCTTCTCTGTGGGGTTTTTTTCTAACATCAATAGCGGTTATGTGTATGCAGCAAGTGCAAAACTTGTATCGTTAAAATCCTGTTTGCTCTGGTTCAGAAAAATATTGGTCTTTATATGGAAATACTGTGAAAACATAAGCACATTCCTTACAGATAGATCCTGTGCAGAAGCATCTTACATCACACTCAGTGGAAGAAGCACTAGTAAAATATTCAGTACAGTTACTCGAAAAGGAGACATGTTGGTTATGGCAGTGTTGTGTTTTATATATATTCATGGGATAAAAAATTTAGAATTCCGGTCATATACCAAAGGTAGGTAGGAAATATTTTAATTCCTAGAGTTCCCTTGAAACTTTTGCTAAAGCTGTCCTTTTCTGTCCATTTCAAGTTTTTCATGCAATCATGTAAAGAAGAAAATTTATTTTCTGTGAGGATGAAATAAAAAGCAAACCGAGATAGAATATCAGTTGTTACGTGCTATATAACATTTCATTTTTGATTTAAACAGCTGATATAGATTTTATTTTGAAAGGTTGACATCCTTCTTGGAACAGGTTATGGAATGTTCACATCATACAAAAATATATATAACCTTCAGATTCACTAAGGGCTCCCTTATACCTATGTAATGATTTTTTGTTATGACTGTATCCACTGTAAGTTGGGAAAGTTACTTTAAGTATCACTATAAATATGGGAAATTCTGAACACCTCTGGTTTTTGTAAATATTTTGACAGAATTTAATAGTGAAGAGGGGAATTCTTGCAACGAACATCAATTGTAAATTATTTAGAAGAGTAAGGTTTAAAAATTGTAATGTAAATTGCTTGATTTAATGAGCTACATCTCATTTTATAGTCAATTTAGTACACCTTTGTGTTTTTGTATGTGGAAATGTGTACATGTGTCCATGCATGTATATGTTTCCAGGCATATTTATATAAAATTGAGGCAATACTACAATTTAATGACTGGTTCATGACTAGGCAAAGCAGTTCCATGGCTGAAATGAGATTTTTAATTGGAATCATATTAGACATATTTTTTCTATGGTTTTTAAAACTGCCATGTAAAGTACATCAGAAATGCTTCAATGTGATCTCTGCAATAATGTGTAGATTAAACACACTGATAACTGAGTAGGTTCTATTTCCCTGCTTTTTTCAAACAGCGCCAGGATTGCTTGGATACCAGTCTGCTTTGGTCATTTTACTCAGATTTTATCTACGATAGGGTACAATGTCTAACAGAGGTTTTCGTTCTTAAATCCAAACGCATTGTCAATGTCATGGAGTTCTCTACTCCACATCACAAAGGGAAAAGGATACAGTTTTGAGCATTACACTGAAAAGAATTTTCAGTGAAGAAAACTGACTTTCAGTGAAGAGTTCTCACTCCTCGTGTTTAGTTTTAGCAGCTGGACTGGTATTTTTGAGCTTTGTACACACTGAAAAGGTGCCTGCATTGATCAGCTACTTAATTACCATTGATTCTCAGTGTGAGTACATAATCTCATGGCACAGCCTGAGTTTCAATTGTTAACATTTGACTAATCAATTAACTATTTCAGTATTCATGAAGGCAACAGATAAGACTGATTCTCGTTTGAGAATTAGCACTGCAGAAGAAATACCATTTTCCTAATTTAATAGTAAGCATTTCATTTTCTTCAACTGAAATTTTTGTGCTTTTACACTAAAAAGAAACAGGAGGAGCTGGAAGCCCTTGTGTGGCAGGAAAGCAATGATGTAGTCGCCATCACAAAACATGGTGGATTGACTCACATGGCTGGAGCGCTGCAATGGATGGCCAGAAACTCTTCCGAAGGGGCAAGCAAGGAAGGAGAGGAGGAGAGATGGCCCTGTAGGCTAGGCAGGGTTGTGAACGTCAAGAACTAATTCAGGGTAATAGTAAAGTTGAGTGCCTATGGGTAAGAATCAGGGGGAGGGCCAGCAAGGCTGATATCATGGTGGGAGTCTGTTACAGTCCACCCAACCACGATACAAAGGTAGAAGAAATAGTCTTTGAGCCAGCAGTGTGCTCAGGTGGCCAAGAAGGCCAACTGGCCTGTTACAGGAACAGCGTGGTGAATAAGACTCGGGAGGTGATTGCCCCCCTCTACTGCGCACTGGCGAGGCCCCATCTTGAGTACTGTGTACAGTTTTGGGACCCTTACCACAAAAAAGAGACACTGAGGTGCTGGAACAGGTCCAGAGAAGGGCAACAAAGCTGGTGAAGGGTCTGGAGAGTAAGCTTTATGAGGAGAGGCTGAGGGAGCTGGGGTTGTTCAGCCTGGAGAAAAGGAGACTGAGGGAGACCTTATTGCTTTCTACAACTACTGAAAGGAGGGTGTAGAGAGATGAGGGTTGGTCTCTTCTCCCAAGTCACGGGCAGCATAACAAGAGGAAATGTCCTCAAGTTTCACCAGGGGAGGTTCAGATTGGGTATCAGGAAAAGTTTTTACACTGAAAGGGTTATTATGCATTGGAATGGGCTGCCTGGGGAAGTGGTTGAGGCACTATCCATGGAGGTATTCAAAAGGTGGGTTGACATAGTGATTAGTGACGTGGTTTAGTGATGGGTTATTGTTTTTTATCAGTCTTAGATTGGTGGTTGATCTTAAACGGTGACTGTTCTTAAAGGTCCCTTCCAACCTAAGCAATTCTATGATACTATGATTCTATTAAATACATGAGACATTTTGACTTTCTTATGTGCTGTATATAAACATATCAGATACTCAAATACTCACAGGGAGGCTGTGGCTCACAGCAAATGTTAAACAGCAACATATGCTTACTGTGGGCTTTCCACATGTGTATAATCTTCATTATTTCACCCTTGTATTCAAATCTTGCATCAGTTCAGTGTTTTTGATGGACTGGAATTTAGGGCTTGTGAAAAATACCTCATTGACAGAAATGGAAATTTAGTCTTCATACTTATGTGCTAAATTCATGACCATGGGCAGAGACAGATGAGAACATCAACTTGTTTCTTCCAGTGGTGTGGTGGCTCTGGAGGAACTCCTCAAAAGCCTAGATCAGAATTCAGCTGCTTGGCCAACTGCTGCTCGACACACGTTAAGGGCGGATGACAGATGCTGTTCAGGACGAGTGTTTCTGCAGCTTTGCTGTCTGTCTCTGCAAAGAGCTTTCCTGGACAGTCTGTATTTCACTTCTCCATGGAACGGGAGAAGAACCGTGGCTGAGGTCTAGCTCAGGATGCTACAGTGATCCTACTGGAGGGGCCTGGTGCCACTTCAGTGGTGTGAGCTGCACAGTTGCACAGCCCTGGCTTTGATACGAGAGCTCATGCTGGCTGGAGCTAATGGGGGCAAAAGCCTCTTATTCCCCTGTCAGTTCACAGGAAAACTTCCCTTTCATCTGTTAACCTTTCGGGGCTGGTGACCTACAGATGGTTACGCCTGCAGTTTGTTACCAGGTTCTTTGTTTATTTAGTTTTTCTTATTAATGAGTTCTGTAATCGTGCATTGTGAAAATACTACTGCACTTTGACAACATTACCCGTCTTGAAAGAGCTGTGGGGAAATAGGATTTCAGTGAATTACTAAAAAATTTTTTTCTGTTTAACATAACAATACCTATACTTTGTAGTAAAGTGTAGATATTGGAGAATTTTTAGTACATACAATTTTATCAGTGCATACAGCTTGTTTTCCTGAGTATGCTTTAAGAAGCTTTGCATTTCTGAAGTTAAATCTTTAACCATTGTTTAGATTGCCTTGTATCCCCCAGAGTTACCTTCTTTTTAACCAGTTCATGATTTAAGGGAGAGGAATTTTTCAAAAAAAACCACCAACCAAACAAAAAAACCCCAATGAACCAACAAAACTTTCTATAGAGGAACTGATGTCAGGTTATTTTCTGATCAGAATAAAATGCATTTTGTTGTTTTCACTGGTTAACAGTTCTTTAGTTTTCTTGGTAAATACTGCATATAATGTGTTCATCAATTTAGTATTTTAGTATGTTAAAGTTTACAAAGACATAAACATTTTCTTGTCAAGTAGTCCCTCTGTGACTGAGGTCACTACAAACAAGGGTCCTGATCTCCTTCACAGTTTTGTAAATCGAGGGGATTCTGTTCAAGGCAGTGGAATTAAAGTTGCATGAGATCATGGTGAAGTCCATGGATATTACTTGTGACCATTAACCTTAATATAGGCTGCAGAACTGGATCCATCCGTGCAGAAGAGCCCTACGCTGAGACTAATACTCAGAAAGCTCATAGAAGTGATGGATGGATTCTTCAAACTTTAACATGTAATGACTAGTACGTTCTTAGATGTCAGTGGATGTAGCAGAATATGAGCAGGGATGGCAGGCATAGCCAGCTGTTCCGTATCCACGCTATTTTTGGCCCAGTAGATTTATAATGCATTCTCGCTCACTGGCATGTCTTCATTCAGCTTCATCAAGTACAAGACACATCGTTCCTGCCTTTACTCACTGGCTTCCTCTTCCTCCAAAAAGGAAGAGTTCCTCCAGGTGCAGAAGTCCTTTCAAAGGTGATCTTGCAAAGAAATACGTTGTGAGACTTGATATCCAACAAAGTTCAAGCATTTGCAGTAAGTTTTGACTATCACAGTTTCTATGCTAAAATAAATGATTTTAGTAGTAGAAGTTTTGAAACTGAACATACAAAACATGTCGACTAAGTTCCCCCTTAAATAAGGTTCTTTCCTAAGTCATTAAATAATAATTTAGTACAAATTGTACAAGTTTTTTATGAGGGGAAAGATACGGAAAAACATCACTAAAAAATACGAGGTTTTTTTTTCCCAAAAACAATAGTAAACCTGATCTTGAACCACATTATGTTCTAATCCAAAGCTCAGGTTCTCAGAGATGTTGCAAAAATGTCCATTACTTTTCTTTTTGTTTTCCCTATAGTGGATTTACCAAGGAAGCTTTTTTAATAAAAAAATTTAAGCCTCCATTTCCCATTTTATTTCTTATTTTGTTTTCTGAAACTTTATGAATGAAAGTACTTCTTAAGCTGGATGTTGTACATTTATGCCTTTTTAACTGATTAGCAAAAATGACTGGAATACTTCTGTCAGGCTATATTTCTGAATTCAAACATATTTCTACAGTAGGATTGCTAGTTACCATAGCACACTAGAAAAAACATGATTTGGAATTTGCTTTAGACCTTAACCTGTTGGCTGTTTCTGAACTGGGCAAGAAAGAAGTGTCATCTGTCAGATATTTGTGTTCTTCATTCAAAGTATTGCTGCAAGCACTTACATTTATTTTCTCCATGCTGTCAAGCTGTGATTTCTTTCTGCGATGACACCTTTATCTGTTTATTTTGGAATGCTCAGACTTGAAGTGACTAGTTCCTCAAAATTCTCAGTTTTACATTTTCAAATAATTTCTGTATCAGTGTAGCTGCAGATGCAAAGTGAGTGTTTTTCTTCTTCACATTATAAATCTGAATATCCAGTAGTGCTTTCTAAGCGTTATTTCTGTTGTCCAGCTACATGGTATGTGTCAATATGAAATAAAAATAAAGGTGTTATTGAGAGTGATTCTCGCACTCTAAATATAAATGAGGGTATGGCGAAAAAGAATAGAGTGGTACCTTTTTTGTAATAAGAGTGCCCTTTGATGAGGTGTGGGACATGGAGAAAGATGCAAAAATGGTGCAAATTGCTCCAACCAGGGGCTGTTCAGGCCTCATTCCCAGGCATCTGACAATGGCTGTCTTGCTGGCTTCTTCTCTGGACCACGTCACCTTTGTGCACCAGTCTGGCAAATCCAGGACTGGGGACTATGTCCCAGGGTTGCAACAGGGCAGTTTCTTCAACCCTTGCATTACTCTCCCAGTGGAAGCCAGGCTTTGTAGACCCCCTTCCTATCCCTCTGGGGGATGGAGTATATATTATTTTCAGTCTGCTTTTATAATGCTGCTCCTGGAGATACAGCAATACATTTTTTATTTTTTTTTCTGATTGAACTTCTCTCGTCTGTAATTCAGAAATGAAACTGCAGGCTCAAAAGTAATAGAATTTGGTAGCTGCTTCCACTTTACATTGTTCTTTGAGCTTTTGCCTTGTACTTCAGAGATGGCACACATTTCTTTCAGAGGTTTGCAAACTGGGGCAGTGTCGATCTGGAGAGCTGGACACATTTTTCATGGGTAGATTGATGAAATATTGGTTAGTCTCTGTTTGTGGGGAGAAGAACAGTTGGCTCATAAATATTTCGCTCAGGAAGTTGTCTGCGTTCTTCTTTCCCAAAAGGGTATGTTCTCATTTATGGACCAGATCCCCACCAATGTGGTGAGAGCACCATCAGTGTAATTGAGGGAAGGAAAGGAGGTGGTATAAGGAGTCCTCTGAAACTTGTGACGGGAGTGTTATGTTGTGCTGCTCATCTGGATGCTCTGACTTGCCCTTGGGCCATGGCATTAGCAGACTTCAAAGCTACCTTTTCTGGCAAAAGTGGAGCACTGAGTGAGGATGTAGTAGCCAGGTAACACAGGCAACTGCCAAGTGCGTGGCTGCCACCTTTGCCAAATGTGTGTGATTGGCAGAAGGTACTTATATTTTCGAATCTGTTAATTATTGACAGTTCTGACGGTGTTGATGGCTGCAGTCCATCTTTTTTGATAAGTGTTATGTAAAAATAATAGATTTTTGCTTTTTGTAGCTTAAGACTCTGCCGTGCTATTTTTAATATGTTCAGCTCACTCCTTTTATAATCCCTTCGAAATTTGCAATGAAATAATTAAATCTGTTTTATTTTCCCAACATGCTACTTACATATTGCCTTATGGTATAAAGAATTGTTTTTTAATGCTGTGCTGTGAGCAACTGACTCATATAGAAAAAAAAAAAAAAAGAGGAAAAATCTCCCCTCTTGGAAGAGAGAGCATTTATTTACATAATTTTTGTGGACTAAGGAAACAGAGGAGGAAGAAGTATAATATAGTACCAAAACAAAGTAGTGTTGTGTAAACTCTAGGACTTACTCACACAGGTGTCATAGATCCCCAAACGAGTTCAGCACAGGATAGAAGAGGTAGAAATAGAGGAATACAGGCTGGAATCTAATCCACAATGGCACTGCTTTTGGAATAGTCACACAGTGTCCAGTATGTGCATTTTGCTAAATGTGTGTATTGGTAAATAGAGTGCTTTTAAAGCTTAAAACTGCTCTGAAAATTAATTAAAATAAGATATATTTATTCCTGTTTTAAATTTTGTTCTAGTGTTGCAGTGGGTGTTTTGCAGTTGTTTGTTTATGGGATATTTGTTATTCCATTTTAAATGTTCTAGTACACATGTAAAGAGCAGTGCATACTTCACAATAGAAATCTGTTTAAATTAAACATGCTCTACTTTGACTGGCTCTTCAGTTGAGTTATAGACATTTTATTAGGAGTCTAAAATAAATGCAAACCTCTTTCTGCACATCCGGTTATATTTTTCCTTGAGAGGTCTCAGCTAATAAGTGAAAGTGGAGTCAGGTCAGCTGTAGGAGCTGGGTGGTATGAAGTCCATCCTATTACTAAGCAAGTTCCAGATGGAGCTCATAGAACAGCCTTTAAGTCTGGAACTGGAGATAATAACCACCATAATAAAAGATTTAAAAATTATCTGGATAATAAATCCAATAAATGGGCATATATAGTCAAAGCATACTAAGGTTTCTTCTTGAGTTATCTCAGTCAGTTATTCAGTCTTTCAGCTGAATGCATTCACCTTAGCTATATCATTCAAGGGTGCAACTCATTGATCTGCTTTTATGACTTCTTTACAAAGTGAGAATTTTCTCATTATTCCCTCTGAAAAATAGATCTACAAAGATGAAGTTTCATGGACCCAGCAAGATTCCTAAGTGTCCAGTGCCAGCAATAAATCTCACCCAAGCACAGACTCACCCCATGGACTATCTGATTAAACACTACAGCCTTCATTCTTCACAGCAGTGGCTGCCTGTCACCTCCTTTTTCTGAATACCTCTATAGATAGGGATGAGTTGTGCCAGATGAAGCATGAAGGCAGAAAACAGCCAACTGAATGACACAAGACACACTTGGATGTCAACTATCAGCAGCACAAGAAACTCTTTTATGAGTCCGTTACGTCTTTGATGTAACCCAGAGATCTTTCACTCTTTACAAGAGTAGTCACAGAATAGTCGGTGACAATATATCTTAAACAGATTCAGAAAGGATAATGCCAAAGCAGAGCATTGCAGTCATCTTAACGGACATGCATTCATAGATGCAGAGCAATAACTGCTAATTACTAAATGAGACAATTAGGAAACTAGATGTCTCTGCAGTCCAGAGAAACCCACATGTGAATAACAACTCTCAGTAAGCAAGAGCCGTGTACTGACCGTGATGTTTTGTGCCTGACCACAGACCCCAGCAAAACATATTATGAAGGGCTTTAGCCCTAGTTCTCTGTGTTTTGCTCAATTTCCTGAAGCTCTGGAAGCTTTTAGGAATGATCATGCTGTACCCTGTGAGGCTCAAATCCCTTATGTATGTTCGTACCATTACTGCCTCAGTCCCCAACATCTTTTGTAAGGATGGGGGAAATCTAGGAACACCCTCCAGGCAAGCAAAAATAGCACAAATAGGAATTTACTCAAAGGGATACTTCAGTGTTCCAAAACTTGATAGTCTTCCAACCTAGTAATCCAAATGAGTTGATAGTCATCCTACTTGCAGATCTTTCAGCTCAGAAATAACTGAGACCAATATATTACTTATTGGCTATCTACCACATACGGTTGGTGTAGGCGAGAAACTGACTCTGTTACATCCTTTCAGACAGATCTAAAATCACGAGCTTTTCACAACTAAGAGAGTTATAATTCTACTGCACAAATAGTTTCTGATTCTTTAACAGCAAAGGAAACAAAATGCAATGGACCAGTATATCCAATAATGGATAGGTAATGTGACCTGCAAGAGTCTCTTACCCTTTTGGATCAGATACCCTTCTTAAGAGGGTATTATTTGTATTATTAAAGGGACAACATCAGAATTTGCTGGATTTAAGTTACCTTGCAGAAATATAAACTGATTTGAAAAGAAGCTTGTAAAGTTCATCCAGATAAAGGCAATGGTGGATGAAAAAATAATTTTAAAGAACTTGAATACTGGGAAATAGTTCACAAGCTGGAGGGCTTCCTTACCTTGTCTATAAAGATAAATGCCTTGAAGATCTGAGATCCACACGTCTAATTGGAACAAATGGTCATACGGAATACTCAAAACTTGCTAAAATTAACCCCAAGGTACACAATGGCGAATGGAATTCACAGTCTCATGATTTTTGCAAATAATTTAAAAACCTTTCTGTGCTTGGACAGTGTTTACGTAGGTTTACTGAACTTTCACATTCAGGTCGAAATTATATTCCACATACTTTCAGATGTCTACCTTTACTTGTCCATGAGTTCATACAGAATCTTCACTTCTATCAACAGCAGACCTTAAGTAGTCTTTAAGACATTTGTGGCCTCTTTAGGAAAAAAAAAAAAAAAAGAAAAAAAAACCAAACAAACATTGCTGAGAAACATCTGTGTTGTAGTATGGCTTCCACATAGTGAAAGTCTGAGTATAGGCATATGAAAGTCACTTAAAATATCTTTGTTTCTGTGTATCCAGATCAGAAAGTTATCTAGGTTAAACCCAGTCCCCAGGGATAGCTATGGTTCAATTTACATACAACACAAACTTGTTCTGTCTCAGATAGGCCTCCAGAGATGGCTCTACCAGGTAAAGATTGCTAGAAAGCTGATAGTTCTTCCTTTCACTCATGGTCATCTCCTCCCAGATGTTCCCTCTAGACTTCAGTGGGTAGAAAACCCACAGCAGCAACAGAATGCCCATCTTTCTTTTTTTGGGCAGTTTTCATCAATGCTGCTATAATTTCTCTAGGCCCAGTGATCACTGCTGAGGATTTAACCCCTTTCTGAAGTAACCATAGCTTTTAAGATCAGGTTGTCTCTTTTCCTGACTGAAAATCTTTTCCAGTCAGATTTAGCCTGTTTCAAGTACAATGAAGTTTCAAAATCATTAAGTTTCTGCAAAGTTTGGTAAAAGCACAATCTGCCTTTGAGAAAGGATTTGTTCGTAGTCCCACAATTACTAACAAATGTGCTGATGAGGGTGCAACCCTCAAATTTCATGAAGATTCACAGAGAGCTCAGCTGCATAAAACGGTGTTTCAGAAGTTCAGAATTGCAGTGACTTAATTTTGGGGTTTTGTACCGTGTTCTTTTTTAGTAAATTGTTGACATTTAACAGAGTGATGACATTTCCTTTTTTGTAGTCACATATTCAGGAGAGTATATTTATACAAGAAAAAGCAAAATACCGAATCTTTAACAGGTCGCGTGTACTAATATTTTTGACTTTAAAAACCCACAAGTTTTATGGCTCAGTCAATACTTAATCATGAACTTTTAAAATTTACAGGGGCCTGAAAATGAAGCAAGCGGTCTGATCTTCTGTGTTTCACCACTGGTTTTTTCACACTAAGGACTTTTCTTTCATGATGAAGTCAGGATCTGATATCTCGGTCACATGGGTTTTGACTACAGGTTACCTAGGAACAGTAGAGCAATTCTAAACATAAGAAAGATGAACTTCGACCTTCTTTGTAGCAGATGGAACATTTTGTGAGCAACTGGTCATGTGTAAATGTTAACTTGTTTGCCTTTCTTAGTAACCAACAAATGAACAACATATGCCTTTATTTTTCATTTTGCAAAGAGTACAGTTCTTTTTTGGGGTAGTTTTTTCTTGTTTGTTTATTTGTTTTGTTTTATTTTTTTTTGTTTTGTTTTGGAGGGTTGTGTGTTTTGAAGAGTGTGTTCTTCAAGTACTGTGCACAAAGTATTAATGTTCATTAGAGTAAAATCTGCCTGTGTTGCCTCTGTATCAACTGCACAGCATGTTTGGGAAATTACCATTAACAAACATTACTTATATCTGAGGCTGTCAACATTTAATTAAGAGGGCTCTCTACATTTTAGGAAGACACTGTTTGCATATATGTAATAAAAGGTTCAAATTTAAATACTGTACAATTAGTTTCCGTGAAAAAAATGACTTTTGCAGACCCCTACAATAGACAGTTTAAAGAAATAACTATTCTGTGTTTAAATTGTGCTCCTTAGTATTTTAAACAGATGGCAATGGCTTTCCTCTTGATTATAACTTTGAGGCATGCTTTACTAAATGGAATCAGCGGGGTTCATTAAGGTCCCATTTGATGTATCAGTATTATAAAAATACCATGTTAATTATCCTCAAACGTTGCAAGTTACCTCCATTTTCCTGCAATCAGAAGATGAGAGAAACCCTGTGAAGCAAATTAGTCCTAATTGAAAGAGGACTGATTAATATTTAAATAAGGCATTGTGTGAGGGATTCTGCCATGAGAAAAATAGGCTGAACATCTGAATTAATTGCATAGCAGGTTAAATTAAATTTCATATAATGGGTTGGAAGATGAGTTGGCACAGTGCTTTAGCAGGGAGCACAATGGCTGAAATACCAGTCTTTTCTTTCACTCTTGGCTGGATTCCACTGAGGTCCTTGTAGCCCTTACCTCTTTGTTGTCTTTCTTTCAGCACAAACAAAGGTACTAACAGAAAATTGCAACCACATTTTAAAAAATGTTAATCCTTTTTGGGAGACGGCACCTGTCTACATTTTCTCCATTTCTCTTCCACCTTGGCTGCAAAACGGGGAAACATTAGTATCTTTTTCCTTGCCAGGTTTAATGAGGATTGATGTCATAAAATGCTAATGGCTGGAATATAGTTAGAACTGTGCTATTAGTGGGTTATCACTGTCTGACATTTTCACTGCACAGGAGCATACATGTGGAGCCTGTTTAAAGTGATTGGGTTACTTAAGGGTCCCTGTTAGGGATATTTAATCCAACATAAATTACTTATGCACTTTGTTAGTGTTCAAAGGAAGAGTGTCACGTTGTACATGTTGGCAGTTTTCCAGTCAAGAGCTGTTAATTACTGTACAGCTAGTGAATACATTTTGTGGCAATGGAAGCCAAAGGGGGAAAAAAGCTATATCTATATTCCATCTAACTAAAAATGAATAGATGGGAGTGCAGGGGAAAAAGTAGACTGAAGTCATTTTCACCCTTAGGAGTTACAATGCCATTTGTTTTCATTTTGAAAATAAAAACAAATGACAGTATGATTCCCTGAGGGGGAAGTACTTTAGCTATAAAGAATCCCTGCCAAAACCAAGCTATTATCTATTTGTATGCTGATAAGAAAAAAGCATGTTCTCCAAAGCTCTAATTCATCTACATCTCTGCAGAGTTCAAGGTTCACTAAGATACTCTTTGCTTATCATATTAAATGCACGTGATAACCAGGAAAATGGCTGATAACTATAGTACTCATTTCTTTTTGACATGCAGTTTAGTATGGTCAAATTACTTTATATTGCCACCCTTATATTAACAAATACTCTTCTTGCCAAGGCTTGTGGGGTTTCAGTGGTGCAGAGGCCCAGTAAATAACAAGTGGGTTTTGATATTATCATGTGGTTCAACTTTGGGAACTAGCCATAAGAAATAACTTTGAAGAGTTAAACGCATTTTTTATATGGAAGCTCATAGATCATGTAACTGAGCTAGGGGGAAAATGCATAGTTCTGTTAGCAAAGTTACTGTATGGTCTACAAATAAAGAGCCTGTTATACCCTTGATCTCTACAAAATGGAAATAAGGTTTGAATATGGCCTAAAGTGATATCTTTATTTCATTTTATTATCTAACTGCAGTGCTACTTATGAAGTTGTCCATATGAAGTTCATGACGAAGATAACTCCATTTTCTGTCTATATTATTGAAATTGCTAAAGGCACAATATATGCATGATTGTAGTTATGTAAACACTCTATTTCTCAAATGCATCATTTATGAAGCTACAGGGGAACAGTGGAATATCTTGCCTTTGCATAATAATCCATCCTACCAAACTTTTTTTTTGGAGTTTAACCAAAAAGTTTTCTTTTAAAGTGTTATGCTAACACTGCCACTACAGTTATTATTCATTTGACTAAAATTCTCTTTCCTCTTTGGGCATCATCAGACTTTGAGTCTGTGATTTCTCTATATGTACTGAACTACCCAGCTGTCCTTGGGTCTCACCTTTTCTTGGTGACAACAGATCCTCAGGATGGAGAGGTAGATTTGGAGACTGAAGGGTGGTTTGTGTTTGAGAAAATGGTCAAAGCTATGTATTATTTTTCATATGAGGACTCTACATGACTTGGGTTTGTCATTTGATGATTGTTATCATCGTAAGTCCAAGATATATATGTAAATAAGAACACATGGATTATATATGCGGCTAGTTTAGGTAATCAATGGTTCTGATGAGTTCCTTTTGCTTTGCCCCAACTCTTAATTTGCAAGACTGCAAGACCAGCTCCTTATAGTCGGTCTTCTTATAGACTGTAGATCTTCAGATCAGGAACTTTATACCACACCTGGAATAGGTGAATTGATTTGGCTTGCTGATAGGGGTTACAAGAGCAAAACCAGTCAATATTATGTTTTGTGCAATGCTTACGCCCATAGTCATGCAGAGTTAAGTAACTGAAACCTGGAATTGCCACCCAGCCAGTTTGCATCTTTAGCATCTGAGAATACCCATACGGGGAGATGCTCCGTTCTTGCATTGCTTGTAGCCATAAAAGCAGCCAATTCAGTGAAAAATTCAAGTTCATCCTACTTAAGGCTGTTCAGGATCTACAAACTAGGTTTATTTAATCTGTTAATTCCTTTTTAGGCAGAGCAAACATATACTTCCTGACCAGAGGCTAGAGCTCAAGATGCCTTCATGGTTAAGGCCTGTAACCATTAGGAAAAGGAACTTAAACATTTGTGTTTATGATTAGTATTTTGGGTATCATATCCTATTTCCTTTTGTACATTATGGCTTCTGCTTTGGAAAGCTGCACCGTAGGGCATGATACAAAAAGCTGTCATAGCCACCTTAAATGTACCTCAAATGTACTCGGAAAATTGAAGGCCTGTCCAAGGATGAAACATTTGACCTGTAGACAGGACTCAGAGAGAGATTAATTTTTGTTTAATTCCTCAAAATGTTTCCTTTTTTTTTTTTCTTTTCTGAATCTCATTATTGGGTTCCTGACTTTCATCATTTATGGGACTGAATGGACTAACTCAGGCTTTGGGGTTTCACTTCAAGAACAGTATTCCTGTCTTTTTCAATACTCAGTTCATTTCCTAAGCATATATTTGAGAACATTAAAGCCTAGAATAGAAGCATTTCAAAAGAATAATTGGATAATTACTTTTTATTAAAAGCAGACTTTTTTGTTATATAGTTCTAATTTCCCTAGTAAAAAGTCAATCTTTGTAAACAATATAATCTAATGAAATAAATATGGCAATGTTCAATATCTCTACTAATTAAAGAAATCATATGAATATGAATCACTGTTCCAAATCATTGATATGGATTATTTGTCTGGCTGTGAAAATTGAATGATGTTTTATATTTCTACCATTAGTTAATTTGATTATCAAAATATTTCTCCAAGCAAAAAATCGGAACATTAGCATTGTTTCTTTAAATACAAAAGTAATAGCCATTGCTATTATCTCAAAATCAAATACTTATTTTACAGTGTTTATTGATAGTTTTCTCAAATCAATGGCTATATAGAAACAAAATATCCACCTTGGTTTTATAGTTCTTTCAAATGGTCTTTTACATCAGGTGAAGATTTCTGATACAGAATCATAGAATTGTCTAGGTTGGAAGGGACCTTTCAGATCTTCTAGTCCAACCATCAACCTAACTCTGACAAAAAACAACAACCCATCACTAAACCATGTCACTAAGCACTATGTCAACCCATCTTTTAAATACAACACCTCCCTGGGCAGTCTATTCCGGTGCTTAATAACCCTTTCAGTCTAAAACTTTTTCCTGATATCCAATCTGAACCTCCCCTGGTGAAACTTGAGGACATTTCTTTTTGTCCTATCGCCTGTTACTTGGGAAAAGAGAATTGACACCTGCCTCTCTACAACCTCCTTTCAGGTCACTGTAGAGAGCAATAAGGTCTCCCTCAGCCTCCTTTTCTCCAGGCTGAAGAACCCCAGCTGTCTCAGCCTCTCCTCATAAGGGTTACTGTCCAGACCCCTCACCAGCTTTGTTGCCCTTCTCTGGACCTGTTCCAGCTCCTCAGTGTCTCTTTGTGTGTGGTAAGGGTCCCAAAACCGTACACAGTTCTCGAGGTGGGGCCTCACCAGTGCTGAGTACAGGGGGACTATCACCTCCCGAATTCTACTCACCATGCTGTTCCTGATCCAGGCCAGGATGCTGTTGGCCATCTTGGCTACCTGGCCACACTGCTGGCTCATGTTCATCCAGTTATCGACCAACACCCCCAGGTCCTTTTCTGCCAGGCAGCTCTCCAGCCACTCTTCCCCAAGCCTGTAACGCTGCATGGGGTTGTTGTGACCCAAGTGCAGGACCCGGCATTTGGCCTAATTGAACCTCATCCCATTGGTCTCAGCCCATGGATCCAGCCTGTCCAGATCTATCTCTAGTGCCTTTCTACCATCCAGCAGGTTGTCACTCCTACCTAGTTTAATGTCATCTGCAAACTGACTGACGGTGCACTCGATCCCCTCTTCCATATCATTGATAAAGATGTTCTCTTAGAACCAACCTCAATATCTAGCATGGTGAAATACATTAATTGAATGACAGTATTTCCTTAAGCCTGTCTTGCCAACAAATGTTTCAGTTTTTATTCCTGTGCCAAGTAATTTTCAGTTTAAAGAACTGTGTTAAGATGGGCTTCATATTTCAGCTTTAGTTTTCCATGGCCTCTCTTTTCTGTGTATTTTCATGTGGCTCTCGGGGCTGTCTCCAGCAAGGAGGAAGCACCAGGCACATCTGTAGCCAGGTCTCATCTGGACTCTGGATGTGAATGAGCTCTTTGAAACTTAGGCAAGACCCATCTGAACCTGAAAGGATGAAGAGTCTTGCAAGTTTCTGTCCCAGGTCTACCTTCTGTGCAACAAGTGCATAAATTAGGCAGAACGTGCAACATCTAGGAAAGCCTTTTCCTATTTAATCTACTTCTGTTCTTTCAGAACATGATCATGAAAACTAACTCCTTCTGGAGTTCAAATGACAAGAGAGGATATTTTTAATCATTGGTTCTGTGTAACTGGCTAGTATAGTCAGCTCTTACCTCCTGTCAAATACAGATGATCTTAGTGACTGTGTGCTAATAGAGAAGTAAGGAATCGCAGTTTACTAGGTTTTTTTTACAATTACAAAAATAATGCTTGACTTAATCCAGCAAAAAAGTGAAATGGTGGAATGCATTAAGCAGAGGGACTGTTGATTGTTGAATTCTTCTTGGAGCTACACGTGAATTATCAGACAAGGAATTATCCTTTATGAAACTTAAAAAAATCTGTGTGTGTGTTTTCAGAGAAGAAGCGCTAGATATTTGGGTAATAAGGCATTAACAGAAAATAAAGAGACACCTGAAGTCTTTCATTGTTGGGCATGAAGTGAATTGGCATTTTAACACTCGGATCTCTGTTCTCAAATCTGTGCAAGTACCAATTTAGAGACTTGTGTCATGAGGTTCCACCTCTCAGAGCAGTTTTTCTCAGATTTTTTCTAAGCAGCAGAGTGGAGACCTAGCATGGAAAGTCTTAGAGGAAAGCGCATATGGTATCAAAGATGAGAGTGTGGGTCTATGTGTGCATTTCAGTAACTGGAATTTAATAAATCATCACGTCTCAAAAGGCATCTTCAGAAAGAAGTGGAGCTTTTACCAGGAGTTGGTGGACTGAACTGGTGTAGAATTAAGCAATGCTTTTTAAATTACCCCAAAAGTTTAGAGTGGTATTTCAAGTTTAAGTAAAGCTAAGACTCGGAGCAAAGGTTTTACACTGGGCCTAAATGAACTGCATGATGCTTGACACATATTTCCTGCCGACAAAATAAATTAATGGGCTGTTGCCATGAGTTAAGTTTAAACCAGCATTATGTAGCACAGTCCTTAACCATGATCAAGTTTTTTATCCTCAAAATCTCATTTCTCACCATCTTTTTCTTGCCATATAGAATTGCAATGAAAGTTCAGAGAATATTATCTAGAGTTGATATAAGGATAACATGTAATTTGGACAATGCAATGGAAATACCTCTTATTTTAAGAATACATATGGGAAAAAAATTTTCCTAAGCACACTTGAATCTCCTGATGCCATTCTAATTTTTTCATGTATGATAGCACCTCAGATTATAAAAAAAGTTTTTATAGCTGCATTTTTAATCCCAGAAAACATGAAATCAGCTAAATATGTAAGTTACACTAGTCTTCAAGAGTATTTACACTGTTGTGATTAGTGTATTTTAAAGTGTTACTATGCAGTTTAAAATAAATTAACAATCTGCTCAAAATCTTTTGGTATGTAGATCAGATGCTCCAATCTGTCATTCACATTGTATATATATACGTATATACACACATTTATTTACATATAGGCTTACATACCTTCAGCAACTTTTTTAATTCAGAATTTGAGCTATAATTTGTCAAACAGTATTTCGAGGGTGCTTTTAATTCTGTAGTATCTTTTTATAGCATTTTAATACTAGCACTTTCTTTTCAAACTTCAGCTTTGAAGGCACTTCCACCAAATGTGTGAATCTCTCTATCTGCAGGATGTCCATGTTTGTTTCTGAGAGGCTCCAAATTGGTAGCAATCAACTTGAAAGTGTGTAGTAGCTGTCAAATCTCAGAACAGGCTGCGGATGATCTTATGACTGATTTATCACGTACTGGGAGCCAGAGTAATACAAAATAATTGGCTGCTTTCCCCTTCTGTGTTTGATGGCTAGGAACCTGATCCTCAAAGACGGTGTCTCAACTGGGGGAATCTGTAAACACTTCCAGACTCCCAGAAGTATATGTGTGCTGAGGCTGGTCCCAACTGCACTGTAGGAAGCAAGTTTGGGGAGCTCACCCTTTGTCTCGTACGCTGCGGGCACACAGGAAGGTGGCAGTACACGCTCTGGTCAGGTCTCTGGTCTGAAGAGCTTGGTCATCAAGACCACAGTCTAGGCTGGCAGGAATGTCTGGGTGTCAGTTGCTCATTCTTGACCTGACCTAGCATGCCCTACAAAACATTGTGGGCTGCATGAAGTCTCTGGCATTATGATTCAGCCTTTGACTCTGCCACACAACCACCACCCACTGTATTCCCCATCCTGGATCAGCAAGTGAGGGAGGGAAAGGGTAGGCACAGGGAGCACTGGACAGCCCAGAGAAGACCCATGGGTGCCCAGATGGCACAAGAGGTGGTTCCAGGCATGTCACTACTTGCTGTCTGGAGGAAGAGAATCTGAGATGGAATCTGTCATCTTACAGAGCTCCAGCGAGGCTGTATGGCATGTGGCAGCTCTCCAGCCTAATTCTGGAGTAGCTCTGCTAAAAAGAACAGAGCTACAGGTTGAGGTGGAGGTTTAGGTTTAACCTGCACTTTCCGTGGTGAGTGTCTTGTGTTTTCATTGTACTTGCTTTTTCAAACATGTTAAATGACAAAATGAAACTAGACAGATTGTAGACAAATAAGGAAAAACCTTAAGAGGATAATGGTCTCTGCACTAATTTTTGCCTGCTCTTTAATATTGGGTGATGACTTATGAGCTGTGATAATTTTCTGAGGGGTATTGCTACCCCTCAGGAAGAGTTATGTGTGAAGGGACTTTGTACAGTTCTGAAGCAAAGATACTGCTAATGAAGGTGTGTTAGAATACCTGAAGTTTTGAGTCAATAAAAATTGAGTCCTGCAAAGTGCAAGGCGTCTGATCGAAAGTAGGAAAGGATAGAAGTGGCCAAGGACCAAGCAAAGCATCTTTGCTAGTGCTTCCGCACATGGATGGTGCAGCCTACAGAGTGAATAATTGTGTCTGGAGAGATTGTGTGGTACAGGAACCAGGTGTGGGTTCATTCCCTACTTCTGTGGAGCACTTGCCACCACGTTAAAATCCCGTTCCCTGGCAGGTGGTTGTCCCCCATCAGGTTTAAACAGAACCTCTCTGACTAGAATAAGCTAAGCCTATAAAAACATGTAAATATTTGCCTTGGTGGTAGTGTGTATCTGGAGACAGGGCTGTCTTCTTATTAGAAAGAAATCCCTAATTTTTGATGAAGAAGAGCAGAAATTCTGCTACCTACGTGCAGCACAGAGAAATATCTAAAACATTCAGCAAAGCATTTTCTTTGTTAAATCAAAGTGCACAATGTTGACCCTTCATAAGAACACTGTTATGCATTTTTAATAGGAGTATTGTGAGCACTTGAGAAGCTGCATAATGAGTTTCAAGCATTTCACTATGTGTTTGTTCTGGTTTTTGCCCTCACAGTCAAAAGACAGGTATAATATACCTTGAAAATAATGTTAATAAGTAGTAAGAAACTTCAGAATGCATGAAGTCACCATCTTTAAAGCAAGTACATACTATATTCTAATTATAGCATGTAATATTAGCATTTAATTGTTGCTAAAAGGTTCTGAATGTACCATAGAATTTTATAGTGAAAATTTATTCCCATCACTAAAACACATTTAAAGACATCTGCAGAGAATATTAAGATTTGCAATATCTCCATAAATAAAGAAAAGTTAATTTTAAGATGTCATGTAGCTGGGTTAAATGTAATGTTCATTTCCCATTCAGCATTTTATCTCCAAATAAGCAACTTATGCTAATTTTTCTTTGGCATTTCACAATAAATACCAAAACCACCTCTCCCCCTCCCTTTCCCCTGCCAAGGTGTAATGTGACTTGGATACCTCATTTCTTCCCTACAGGGAGGGGCAGTTTATGCCCTGCAGAAGCAAAATTGGATGTGTATCTGCCTTGGAATGCTGCTGTGCAGCCAGAGCAGGGTAGAGGAGCCACAGAACAAATGGCAACCTGGCCAGCAGGCACATAAGGACAAGAGAAGTGGTTATGGCTCTAGCAGCTCACAGGGAGTACAGTAGTTCCTGGAACAGGAGGATATGAGCCTCTAAGAACACTAGTCCTGCTCATAATGGTCTTTAAATCTCCTTATTTTTAGTAGACGGTAATGGCTCTTAATCTTACAACAGTAAGTGTTACTATTGAAACTTGTGATACATAAAGGGAGTTGAAATTATGATTAAAAGTAAAGTACTTTCCATATTTTAAAGAAAATCAAAAGTCTAAATGGTTAAAAATATTAAAGCAAGCAGGGGTGGAATTTGAAACTGGCATTTGGCATAGACAGATACCTCCTTAAGCAGTTTCAACTTTACTTACTGTGCAGAAAAACAATTAAAAAATATCTGGGATGTTTGTCATCTCAGCCTGTTAGTATTAGGAGAGCATAATGAAGCCCTTTCCTTTGCAAACTTATGTCACAATGAAAATTTCTTTATTCCCACTATGACAAGAATGTGACTTACTTCCTTCCCCCCCGGGAAAAGTAAAGGGAATGGCAACTCTCCTGAAAATATTTCTTGGTCAGCATTTGTGTGTGAGATAGATTGCTAGCATTTCCTCCCAATGCGGGGGGGAAAGAAGGGAATGGAAGGCACTTTGCATGAAACTTGGAAGTTGTGAATCAAAGATTGTGCCGTTTCTGAAGTGTTTTTACAATTGTGTTATGCTGTGAAGCTTTCTATATAATTTAGCTTGTCCCCCACAACAGTAATTACTATCCCTATCTGTTAGGAGATATTTCTCTTATAATGCCATACAGGAATCTGAATTCTGTAAACTGGGAGTAGCTTTCAATAGCTTTCAGTAGCTACCCATGGTGGGCAGCGAGGTTAGAAACAGAATTTACCTTTATGCCTCTCACTTTAGTAAAAGACATTTTACAGATTTCCTCGTGTGGGTGAAGGCGGCTCATCATAGGTTAATGTCAAAGTATTGTTGAGGTTGGTTGGTTAAAGGAAAATCACAAAGCTAATTTTAGCACATACAGGGGTATACAGGAAAAGGGAAATAACTAGTTCATTTTAGAGCTGCATAGTATCTTGTTTTTCCTGGAAGAAAGGAAGGATGAGGAAGGTGGCTTCCTGTTCTTTAGACCAAAAGCTCAGTGCATGTTTTGCAGCATGTGGCAAGCAGCTTGTTCAAAGCTCCAACGCCCCCTCCATGTTCAGGTTAAAGGGAGGGACAAGAAGCGGCTGAGATCTTGGCTCTGTCTTCCAGAGAAGTTGTTGCTGTCTGTACCCAGAGCAGTTATGTCTTACTGGGGCTACAAGGATCACAGAATCGCAGAATCATAGAATGGTTTGCTTTGGAAAGGACTTTAAAAGATGATCCCCCTGCCATGGGCACTGCCATCTCTCACTAGATTAGTTTGCTCAGAGCCCTATCCAACCTGGCCTTGAACACTTCCAGGGATTGGGGCATCCACAACTTCTCTGGGTGACCTGCTCCAGTGTTATGAGGCATCACCTGCATTATAAAAAGTTTCTTCCTTCTATCCAATCTAATTTTACCGTCTTTCAGTTTAAAGCTGTTGTCCCTTGTCCTGTCACTATAGGCCCTGGTAAAAGGGCTTTATCTATCTCTCTTATAAGGCTACTTTATATAGTGAAAAGTCACAAAAAGGTCCCCCACAGGGCTTTCTCTTCTCCAGGCTGAACAACCCCAACTCTCTTGGCCCATCCTGGGGGCAGAGGGAAGAGGATGGAAGAGCCACATTCTGCTTTCCAGCCTGCTCCGATGAAGCAGACTTGGTGGCACGGTGCTCCTCGCTTTGCCTTGTGACAAAGTCCCTCTGTGCCATTAAGTTTTGTAGTCGAGGCCAAATGAATTTAAAAGAAAAAGCAGAAGATCATGTTGCTGCAGGATTGCCAACTTGGGCATATTGTTCTGCCTGCTGTAGCTGGGCAGCTCATCTGATCTGTTGCTTTCGTTGTGATATCTGTGTGTTTGCTCTTCATCTGATTAAATTTTGCAAACTGTATTTATGCCTATTTTAAATCTGTACTGGATTTAATGCAGGCAAAATACAGAACAGTTATATGGTGAGATTCTTCTGATTTTAAGTGAGTACTCTGCAAGTAGATTTACATTGACTTTGCAACATTACACAGATTTACTAAAAATTGCCAATTATACATGCAGATAAATGGAAAAGCCATTGGCTTGTCAGGAATGTGAGTTTTAACTTTAATTTTGTCCCACACATTCCTAAGATTTAGTACTGCAAAAGAAATTTTGACTGTTCTTAGTCAGTAATCATTTTTGTGTTGTGTTATACTTTTGACAGTGGTTTGTATTCACTAAGTAAAAGGTAGGATGAATGGCCTATTTCTGTCTGTTTTCATTACTGTGCTCTTTCTGTGTGCTCCATCTTCTTCTCTGTATATGCCTACTGGGACATTAAAGATTCTGTAATTATTTCAATAAGATCAGGGTTATAGATTTTTTGTTCCACTTAGTTGTTTGCTAATAAACCTGCCTCTGTGCTGAAGGCTAACAAATTTCTTATTTAATACTGTACTTTTTTTTACATGATATATTAGAGAACATTTTAAAAGGTCAAGATTGTGCAACTTACTGTTTTCCCTCGCTGTTGAAACAGTCTCAAGGTAGCTCCTTAACTGAAAACTCCAAAGTCATCATCATCCATTTGAAAACGTAAATATTAAAGCTGTTTTGTTTCTTATTTCAGAATTTGAAGGAAATTGAAACAGTTTGAGATATTGCAGTGCTTAAAGTCTAGAATGGTTTTAGCTCTAGTAGGAAGTATGTTTGTGGTCTCACAAATAAGAATATGCTAGAGGAGAGACATAAAAGATAAACTGGAGCAATGCAATAATATGTTCTTCACCCCGTGCACAGGGTTTTCCAGAATATGAAGTTCTTTGACATCTGTGGAGTAAACCAACATTTTCTTAAGCATTTTCACCACGCTGTTTCAGACCAGGGTAGGATGGAGGACTACGTAGCATGGATGCATTACATCTCACCCACAAACACTTAAGACCTATGCCCAAGGCCGGGACCCAGCTCAGCGGCACTGCCATTTTCACAGCATTTTTCAACATACTTTTCAATTTAGTTCCTCAGCGGCTACAATTATACTTATTTATACGTACAGAAGTGCTGAGTAAATCATTGTCTTGCTCAGGCCTAACTACTGCAAAATAGTTCTCGGAAGAGACCGCCTTTTTCCTGATGTCACCTGTACGTTGAAGAGGGATGCCAGGAATTGAATCCGTCTCTGCATTGTGCAGAGCCATTGATTTTCATGTTTTTTTTCTGCAGTTGCACAGCATTTGTCTTAGGAGGCAATTGACAGTTATTCAGTCCATGCAAGACTCTGATTTATTATTTATTTATTGCCTGCATGGAGCAAAACAATTAACATTAGATCCCTCAGTTGTGCAGGGCTAAACCCTTTGTTTCTCACGCTCGCTAACTGGGCACTTTCTCTGACTCTTTGACTTTTGCCTGCTCACAGTGACAGTTTGGTAATTAAAGACTGGTTTATCTCAAGTACCTATGCAGAAGGCTGCTCCTGCTATTGGCCTTAGAGTTGTCCTGCCTATATTTTTACTTAAAGTTTTAATGAACAGAATACCTTGCATATTGGCCTTGTCCAACCTTTTTGAGATTTGTGATGAGTTTCGCATGCATCGTATGCTTTATAGTGTTAGCTGCTATTAGCTGTACTCAACAGCTGAAGCAATTTAGCCAACTGCTCTAGAGATAAATCGCGTCTTTGCACTCTGGTCTTTCCTGTGACCAGATGGAGCTCTGGGACTTAACCTCAAAAGGAATTTTTTTGCTACTTCTTGAGGCTAAACTTCGTATACCTTCAAATTATTAGGTGTCCAGTGATAGCAGACTTCAGGAAATACTAAGTTTCTTTTGAGGACTCAAACCTCCGCATGTTTCTGTAACTTCTACGATGTTTCCCATCCAAAACTACACAACTCTAGTTAGCACTCATCTATACAGAGCAGGAGTACTTCTGGGAAGAATGAAGATAAACTGCAAATAATCCAGAAAAAAAGGCAACAAGAATGAATATTATCTCATGAAGATGAGAGATAATAACAACTAATATAGTAAAAGGCATAGAGATGAAATGCTGGGCAGGATACATAGAAATACAGTGGTAAGTCCTTCATTGGGAGGCTTTTTCTTTAAGAGTAAGCTTGGTGGTAATCAGTTGGTAATCAGTTGGTAATATGTCTTTATGCTCTGTGTCAGTGAAAGAGGTTGGAGATCATTTCAGACTTGTATTGCTATTACTTATGAGCAAACAGCTAAAGGACTGGGGTATTATGAGTGGTCATATATTCATTTATCTCCTCTATCATAACATAGGTGTTTAAATCGGGCACTTACTAGTCTCACTGATTTCCCTCCTACACACACTTGCAGGGGAAAGGCAGATGTTTGAGCTTTTTAGGATGACCCACTGCTAGACAGCAGCAGGGCTTTTATGAGCAGTCTCCAAGGATGCATAGTGCAAATTTGAACACTTGGCTTTCCAACCCTGGCTAAGTTTTTGCCTAACTGACAAAACTCCTGTCATCTTGTAGTTGTTACACTCAGCAGTACGGATGAGCTGCTACATATCATCCTGGATAATAGATCAGCTTTTGTTGGTAAATTTAATAAAAACCTGTGGCTCAAACATAGATTTTTAGAATCGTAAGGTGCTGTTCTCATACAGAGACTGAGCTCACATGCACAAAGGGGCCAAGCAACCAATCACGCTGGGAAACTTTAGCAGCAGAACTTTTGTTTTGTTCAAATAGTCTTAATTGAAAGATCATATTTATGGAAAATGCTTCACATTCCTATGTAAGTTGCTCCTATGGGATATTATTCTTAATCACATATGTTTCCGTTCTATTTGGTGTGAATTATCTGTTCCAAATTTTAAAGTTTTGCTCTGTGTTTATTTATTGATAAAGAACTCAGTAGTACAGATTTCTTCCCTTGAGTTGGTATTTGCAGTTTGTGTTGAAAGCATCTCATAGCCTTCTTTTTAAGTAAATAATTGAAAATGACATTTACATAGGCCAACACTTTGGATCATTTCTTTGGCCCCTGATTGTTTCTTAATGCTTCAAGATATTACTTAAGTGTAGACATGTCAGAATTGGGCATGATATTCCAGTACTGGTCTTACTGGTGACCTGTTGCAGGGCTGCTAGCGTTCCTTATTCCCTCACTTACAGCAGGCTATTCCCTTGCTCTTGCCTACATGGTTCTTACCTACGTTACATTCATGTACAGGTGACTTTACATCACGATTGTTTTCCAGCTGCCATCATTCATTGATAAAAGAGACACATACAAAACTGTGTTCAAATGCAGTTCAAATGAGTACATTTGCCAGGCGCTTTTCTATAGCTCATCTTCCACATTTGCTATTTATTCATCAGCACTTACATTTCCTCCAAATTTTACTGGGTGAGCGACAGGGGTACTGCATAGCATCGGGTTGAGAACGTCATGCCTCGAAGCATTTCTCTGAATGATATTTCCCCACTTGCAATTTTTTTGTCGTGAACTGTCAGTTAGGAGGGTTTCGCTGGGCTGTGTGGGTTAGAATGAGTTTGCATACTGTTTAAAACAACGTGGACCGAAATCTAAAGGATAAAAGAAATGTAGCTGTATTATGTCAACTCAGTCTTTGCTAGATAGGCTTGTGATGTCGTGGAAAAAACAAAAAAGTTTGGGGGAAGACCTTTTTTTCCATAAAATCAAATTCAATGCTACTAATTCCTTGTAGTATTCAATGCTATTAATTCCTTGTAGTCCTTGTAGTATTCATTGTTGCATCGGAACTAGATGATCCGTAAGGTCCTTTCCATCTGAAACCATACCATGATTTAACAGGTTTCAATGATTTCAGATTCAGGCTAAGGTGATTCTTGTCTGATCTTATGCTAGTTAGGTTTCTGAAATATCGACATACTATGTTTTTCATCCCCAGTCCACTGCAACTCCTCCACTGTTTCAAAACTTAGTGAAAAGATAAGTCAGGGAAGGGCTCCAAGATCTCTTGAGCCAATTCTTTCTGAATCCTTGGGTATAAGCTCTCTGATCCACCAAATTTAACGTGTTTTACTTCACTTTAGCTCTTTAGTAACCTGCAGAGTGACAAAGGAAGTCGCAAGTGTTTTTGTTGTCACAGTAAATGATGAAGATATCACTTTCTGAAATATGTATTGGATTCACTTATCTTCTGTATCACAACTGATAATCTCATTATTGACTTTTGGGACCAGAGCTGTGCCATTGCCCAGATTTCACTGGTTCATGACACTATTTAACTGTACCAGAAATTATTTTATTTCTTCAGAACGCTGGCTTCCGTAATGAATGGTCTGCATTTCTGAACTGCTGAAATGCATTTACTTCTGTAACCTCCCACATTTTCACTTTTCCATATATGAAATAAAACATTGCCAAAACCCCTTTTCCTCTCGGCTCTGATGGTTTTCCACAAAAGGATCTTTCTTTCATGACTGAAGGGTTGTGTTTTTTGTAGTCCAGTTTTCAGTGTTCTTCTGCATTAAAATATCTGCTTGCTGAGTTTTGTTTCTAAGCATCTTTAAAATTATTTGGGAGCACTGACTTTTTACAGAGAAAAAGAAATATACGTCATACTTGGGCATTGTGACTGAAGTTCTTTGTGAATGTTCTAACGTAGGCAATTGTCAGTTTTAGGCAATGATCAAGTTATTTTTATCTGTCACACAGGTCTAGTACAGAGTTGCTTGGTTTATTTTTTATGTTGGGAATAGACCTGTCATTTTTAGACATTTCAAAAATAATTTATGAGGAGCATCAGAAGTCTACCAGCTTATGGCTTTAGAAGCCTGTGTGATTTTCTATATATTTACATGTATTGCTAAATAATTTTTAGCGGCCCTGCTCCTTTTATATTCTCGTCCGTGTTGGCAGCTATAAAAGGTCTACTATTGTTGTCAATCAGATATGACTATCCTGAGTTAGCCTGTAAGTCTTAAGTATGTAAATGATACCTTTAATGTGGAGTCCCACATTCTTGCTCCTCCTGGCTGTCTTTCCTATTTAGGTTTTACTGATAAGTTTCAGTCATGTGAATTGTCGTGCCAGGTTTCAGTCCTACCAAATCATGTCAAATCTTCTTTCACCAACACAGAACTGTAATTTTTAATTTCTCTTTCTTGCTCACAATACAATTTATAGCTCTCCTTAGTTTTGTTTGTTTGTTTGTTTACAATTATTTTACTTTAGGTCTACACTTTATGGCTTGTGTCGTCTTGTAGCATTGATTTTAGATGCCAAGGTAAGGCTCTTCAGTCTCTTGTTTTGAGGTGCAAACAGAACTACTTAAAAAAATCAGAACTGTAGAAGTTCAATCATGAGAACAAAACAGTGTTTTACAGTTGGGTTTTTTGGGGTTTGGTTTTTATTTTTTTTTGTTTAACTTGTGGTTGTTATGTAATGAAGAATATATACAGACTCTCTTTCTCTCTTCTCTTTGCTTAAAACAGATCAAGGTAAACAGTTGAGGCAGGAGGAAACCAACTGTTTTTCCATTCACCTTATTATTGAGCTGTGGTTAAAAGAACTTCCTTTTCGGTACTATCAAAAGATCTCAACTATAACTTCAGTTGAACATGGAGAAGAAATAGACTCTTTCAGGGATGGGAAAATAGAGAGGCAGTTGCCTTTGCCTAATGAAGGCTAAAAAGTATGTTGTTAATTGTGATTTGATAATTTTCGAAATTCCACTTTGTAGTATGCATGTCAGAAAATAGAACTTTTTATTTTTGTGATTTAATTTTGAAATTTTGATCTTACAAAACACTTTACATCATTGGTCATCACAGTTTACAATTTTAGCATTCTTAGTATAATATAGAAATACAAAAGGAACTGAAAACAGGGAGTATTTTAGAAACATGAAGTGTGAAGCCCTGCCCTGTTTTAGTTGAGACCAAAACTGCTGCTGACTTCACAGAGGCCACAATTTCACACAGAGATTGTAACCAAATAAGAAAGCACAGCCAGCAGAGTACTCCTGGGTGATTGTTGCATGCCTCAGGGGGTTTTATAAGGCATGAAACTGAGGGCTGCATGAATTTAACCACCCCAGAAGTGGGGGAGAGGAGGGGGGGCTGACTTAAGTTAAAAACTTGATTTTTTTTCCCCTAAAACAAATGATCAATTTGCTGACAAATGTGGAGAAGGAAAGGCCATCACATAAACCACAGACTTTCCCTGGTGCTCAGAACTCCTGAGTAATTCTAGAATGCAGGAGGCACTGGATAAAGTAACTGAAGAGATGGGAGAGTGGGACCTGGGTCCCAAGTCCTCTGCTTCTTGGTGCAAAGTTGGCCTTTTTCTAGGCAGTCCATCTTTGACCTAATTAATCTGGGGGATTTTTTGTTTTCTGGGTTTTTTTTCTGTACACAGTTCAAGCGGGGAGGGAGGAAAGTCCCTTGTCCTTTCTTCCCTCTTCCTCCCTCCATCTCCAGGAGGTGAGCAACAGTTTCAGAGACCAGTTGGAAATAATTTCTTGCTATCAATCTTGCCTAATTACAAACAAACACTCCGATGGTGAGATTAGGAGTTGAGGTGTCCTGATTGCCTTTTTCTTGGTGGAGAAAGATGTAGAAGAGCTGGGGTGGAGCCAGAGGGTGCAAGGGAGGCCAGGTATCTAACGCTCATTGTGACAAAAATAGGCTTAAAACACCCACGTTCAGTCTGACTGCCGAAGTTCATATAGAGAGCTGCCAGTATCTGCAGGCACTGGGGTGTGTGGAGAGCATGTGGTTAATCTGAGTTGGTGCATCCAAATGTAGTCATGGTTGCGTAATTTTCTTGTCAGGTTCGAGAGTTACATTTGTAGAACATCTTCTGCAACCACTCCATCATAGGGTTTTAAGAGCCATGTTCTGCATTATACTTTAAAATGTGCATAATCCTTTCATTATCGAGAAAAACCGCCACATCAGTTCAGAAATAGAGGAAAGCAGATACTTAATTTTGAGATGTGCTTGATTTATCATTATTCAGGGAAGCCTTACATAATATACATAATATGCAGTATTTAATATCCATAAGTGCTTTCTTGAATAGAGGTGTTTTAAGCACTTGCCTAACAATAAGCACCTGCTTACACGCTTAGGAGTGTTTCATACATATATACATATATACTTAATTTTTATTCTATGAGCAGCCCTGAGGAGGGCGTAAAACTGTTTACAGATTTGAAGTCAAGTACATGCATAAGGGATTTTAGGTTTAGGGTTTAATTTGAAAAATATAAATGCAAGACTAAATTAAATTAAAGTACTGCAGTCACATCATCCTAAGTGATTTATATGTCTTCACTACTAAGAATGTTTCTGAAGCTGTAATTACAGTATCTTAACACAAGCATTTATCAACAATGATGCTAGTGTGTTCATTTGCCACTTGGTGGCCTTTGGTCAAAAAAATATTGCAAAGAAAATGCGACTAAAATAATGCCCAATACATAACCTTTAACGGAATCTTTACAGAAGAGGGCTGTTGGGGTTTTTCTTGTTTGTTTTAGGTTTTATTATAGAAAGAAAACAGCTTTCCTGTTTAGCAAAGAGCAGCCCAAGACCAGCACGCTTGTTTGTTATGGTTATACTGCATCAACTAAAACTACGTATAGAACTGCCTCTGTATTTTCATACAGATTTCCTCTGATTTCTCTTTCCCTCTCCTAAACAGTCATTTTTAGAATTTACCTATTTACCTCAAAATATGTTTGCCTGGAGAATTTGGGCACAATGCTTGAGCACAAGTTGAGTATTTGAGCACAAGTCCCAAGATGAAATGACACAGATTTGTCAACAACTTCCACAAAACCCAGCAAGGTTACTTTATGCGTATGGAAGTAATTAATTAGTCGGTCATCAGAATGAAATGGTTCAGAAAAGACGATTGTAGTTTTGAAAAAAGCCTATCATCAAGCTGAGAAACAGCCATGCTTAGCTGTAATCAGCATTTTCGGTATTGTCCTTAGTAGTCGCATTGAGCGTGCGGGGGCTGGTTTGAAGTTAAATGACTAAACCCTTTAACCTCAGCCCAGTTTTGGTCATGTTTCTGTGTTCTGGTAATTCTCTTGTCTAAAGTCACATATTTGCTGCTCAGGTTAAATGTTCAAATGACTTCATTCTAGACGTCTCCCCAGTTTTCGTATTTCTACACATTCTCTACAGTGCATTTTTATACCGTCTGTTTTTATTAAACATTTAGTTGGCCATTCGCTTCATTAGTACAGGGCAAGCAAAAGCAGTAGGTAAAGAGCTGCCTTTTTACATCTATGCCTTTCATTGTCATTTTTTTTTCCCTTTAAAGTAATACATTCACATTTTATAATCACAAACGTGAAATTGAAGATGAAATCAGTTCTCGAAAGATTAATTCAGCCCTGCTCGCAGCTGTGAAGACTGTGGAAATAAATATCATTTTGCTGCAACGTATTCCTGACAAAGGGCATAACAAAAGACTGATTTCTATTCAGAGATAGTGGGTATATTTATTTTGCATGTCGGGGGGAGGGGCTGTGGTCGGCTCCTTGCGACCCTGACCTAGTTTTGTAGCTGCTTATTATTCAGCTATATGTTTGAGAAATCTCTGTAATTTAATTTGGCAACCTCTTCTGCATGTCTGCACCTAGCAGTAGGTGCTCTTAATATTAGTCGTGTCCCATGCTGAATCATATTTATTTAGAAAAAGGAAAATCCTAACGCACTCATAACTCAGAAAGAAACTGTTAATTGTTAGCAGAGAACTGCCTGATTACAGACTGGATGTCTCATCCAGGGCCCTGCCATAATTAGTAACCACTGTTGACATTTAGATTTAAATTGAATTTTCTTCTAATTAAACCCAGAGGGGGTTGATCCTCTCAGATGTACAGGTTAATAAAATTAGTCAGAAACTGTTAAACAGTAAACTGAATTCTCCAAGAGAGCTTTCCCAGTGTATTGTTAGGAATTCTGTAATTAATATTCAAAGGATTCATTAGATTTGGAGTTGTCCTTTTTTGTTTTGGGTTGCATCTGGGTTTGTTGCAGTTATTTCTTTAATTAGGTCTGTTTGCTTTTGATATCTACAGTAATACTAATTTCCATCATGTTTGTGCGTGTGTAATTATAAGTGCTGTAGCACCATTCATCCATACCGTGCAACTGTTACGTGTAATAACAAGCTGCATTTTTTTTTGGGGCACATTCAGTGAATAGCAATCCTAAAAACTAAAAGCAAGTGTGAAATGAGTTTTAGGAATATAGCCTAGACTAACTGCTGTCTATTTGTCATTGTCATACAAATGTTAAAGCTGCCACAGGGTCACTTACTTCTTTATTCACTGTTGTTTTTTGCTGATCCTTCCCAAGCTTTTTGTTTAAATAGGATTATTTTACAGATGAATTCTAGATGTTTGTATTTTTCCTATTGCTTTTTCAAGTACCATCAATTGGATTGAGATCGTAGCCTACATGAAATTAATCTGTGTTTTTGCTTTCTTGTCCTGCTCAAAGATTAAGAAGTTAAAGAGTATGAAAGCCATTACATATGTGTGCCAGGAAACAGCAAGGGTATCGGAGATGTGAGAAAAAGCAGAGTCAGAAGTTGTTATAATGAGATATTTGAACATTAAACTTTGAGAATATCAGAATTTTTGCAAACCTGCTCTGTGGGAGGAAAGTTTCTCTAACAAAGATCTCATAGCTGAACTCACTTGTGGTTTTACATAGCTCATCTACAGAGGAAATCCAGTAAAATATTGTTGGGCACTGAGAACAATGTAGTACCAGTACTAAAAACTTAATATCAGTTTTACAAACAAAAGTGAAGAATGTGTTTTACCATTTAATGAGCTTCACAAAAGTTATGGGTTTGATTTAAATTAATTTCTGGATGACTGTAAGTTAAAAATAGAGGTTTTAGAGAAATACAAAATGATAAATGAAAATGCATAAAGAATGCTTTCCTGAAAGATATCTTGAAATTCATAAAAGTTGTTCAATACTATTGAATTGAATTTACTCCCAAAAGGAATATCATTTCTGTCCCTTTCTCCTTAATCATGTAAGCCAAACAAACAAAAAAAATCTAGATGACTTCATTTTTCTTGCTTAGTCTGACTAAATAAATTGGATTAAGTAAAGAATGTTTCTCGCTCAGAATTGGCTTCAGATGGTAGAAAAACACTAAAAATGGATGGAACAATTCACTGCACTGGGGTACAGCACCAGGTAAATTCTCCTCTCCTGCACGTTTGCTGCGTGGAAATCACAAGGAAGATCAAACCAGAAGTGGACGAAATTTTCAGGGCCAGAACTGCACTTTTTAACCCATTTAGAAGTGGTGTTCATCTAAATGAGGCTTTAATAAGAACAGTTTGTGTGGATAACAGCTTCTGGGGTGAGGTGCGGCACTCAGGGAAACATCCAGCTGAAAAAATCTGAGTCAGAAGAATAAAACGGAAAACAATCCTCTTTAGGCCACAGTCCAATCAGTCTTTACACCGAAAAGAGACTTAATATTGCTATTGATTTTTCACGAAAGGTGTCTACTGTGGTGATGGGCAGCAGTTCAGCTGAGATCAATAGGTAATTAAGCCCCCTATGAGAACTCAGCCTTAAACTGAATTAAACGAAACTTTTGCAGTGCCCAAATCACATTATCATGAAAATATACCCCAAAGTCTCAAAAAATGTCTGTCATCACCTCCAGGCAACCATAGACTTGGTCCTAAGTTTGGCAACGTAGTAGCCTTATTATATGGACACTGAGCTTCCCTGCATGGATGAGAATGTGCCGACCATGGTTCTTTTAAGAGACTGGGAGTGTCACTGATAGTCCCTCGTAAGTGACCTTAGATTTTCCCTCAGAATCAAGCCCGAGCTTAACCACTGCTGGCAATACACATATGAAACTAAGATTTGTTTCTTCTATAATTTTTAGACAATGAATTCAGAATAGCAGGTTTTCAGTATCTTGACAGCTAGGCAGAGCTGTTAAGGCAAGCGAAAGCAGATGTGTGATCACCGTGCTTTTATTAAACTATGTGCGTCTCGGTGGTGCCAGCAGGACATCAATAGGGAAAGGAAAGAAAGCAGCAGTTGCCAGAGAAGCCAACAGCGTGCCCATCATGTTTGGCATGAAATACTTCAGGTCACCCAACAGTAGTCAGGAAATGTGAACGTGTCCACATTTCCTAGTTTACAGACCATTTCAGCAAATGCAGAATTAATAAAGAACACCAGGCTGCTAATGTATTAAAGGCTCCTGCCAGTTGAGTAAGGAAGGTCATTGCCAATGGAGACTGGGTGGCCTGGAACAGGCCTCCAGTTTTTTCCCTGCTTATGGCAGGGGGTTGTAACTCTGTGATCTTTAAGGTCGCTTGCAACTCGAACCATTCTGTTTGTTCTAATTGGGGTGCTACAGCCCGGCCCAGCACGGGACCTGGTGGCCCATCTGGCCAATGGAGACCGGGTGGCCTGGAACAGGCCTCCAGTTTTTTCCCTGCTTATGGCAGGGGGTTGTAACTCTGTGATCTTTAAGGTCGCTTGCAACTCGAACCATTCTGTTTGTTCTAATTGGGGTGCTACAGCCCGGCCCAGCACGGGACCTGGTGGCCCATCTGGCCACAACTTACCTACAAGAAATCCAAGGGGTGGATAGACTGGGCTGGGCTGGACTATGAGAGACCTAGGTCTTTGCTCACACAGTCACACCAAATTGCAGATTTCCAGGAGAGAAATATTCTTTTTGCCTGGCCATATGTGATTGCGTGAGGAAACATGGTGAGACGATGCCAAGGCTTTTTGGAGAAAAATGGGCTAGAAATTGCTAAAGGCGAATAGCTGAGGTTCTTTCATGAGGCTTTCACTGGAAACCATCCTCTCTCATTGCTGCCTGTATGTGTAGGTTTTTGAACTTCTTGCAGTGTTGTAAAGAACAAAATCATTTTGTTACCGTTACTCTTTTTTACTGTTTAACAACATAACTTTTCCCTTCTTTCATTTTTATGCATGGTTTTGACAGATGGAAAATTAAGGAATCAGTGCATAAACTTGTTAGATATAGGACTATTTTCAATGTAAGTTTTTGCTTGTCTGTTTGTTTGTTTGAGATACCATTTGAGATACTTAAGATCTGAAGGAATTTTTTTTTTTTCTGGAAAGTGCACAACTGCTGCCATATAAACATAAATTCGAAACCTCCTTCAGTTTATCTGTTTCAGTCAAAACCTCACATTCTAAATCATTTGCCCAAGGATTTTTATTGTGAAAAAATAATCGGCATCGGCAGTATTTTTTTTATCATCCAAATGAGGGGGTGAAAAAATGTGAACAAAGCATTGAAGCCACTGAAACTAATTTTTAAGTTACAATTAATCTATTAATAATGGTTCTTGGTGTAAATAGTGCCGATGTTAATGCTCATATTGTGAACAAGCAAAGAGCAGGCATTACATTACACACCAGCTCTTGTATTTCAGATGCGAGTTGTCTGTTCCCCAGGTGCTCCCAGTCAGCTAATATTGTCTATGTTAGTCTTTTGCATGAAAGCTGAGGAACCTATTCTATATTTACTTTTTGTGTAAAGCTTTCATTTGTGTCAGTGGGAGCTCAGTGTATAGCATGAGGACTGAATATTTCTCTAAGTACTTGTAAGAAACATCTCCTTTTAGACACTAATACATTTGTCACATAGTAATTTGTTTTTCCAGTTATATGAAAGTTCTACCAATGCAGCAACAAACTGGAAATAATAAAGATAACCTGGAATACCAGACAAATTACATTTGATAAACCTTTTGCTTTTTATCCTCCATTTCCCATCACCTGCCCGTGGTGGCTCACTGTTCAGCCTTTATTTTGTCATTGAACACATCACTTGTGCAAGTGAACGCAGTGGCCATGATACATCACGTGGTTTTCACAGGTAGAAGAGGGCTGCCCTGTGTCACTGTTGGACTTCTGTCACAAGGTGCCTAGTTCTCCTAATGAAGGTGGTGGGGAGATTTCCCTGCAAAATTAGGCTCCAGAGTTCATGCAGGAGAAGAAGTAGCGAGCCTGTTCATTCAGTTTTTCTCTGACAGAGCTCTCCCCCCTCCTCCTAATAATTTTTTGTTCCAAACTAGCTGCAAATGGAACAACGCATGGAAGAATTACTCTTCCACATTATGAACAGGAGGATTTGCCACGGAACTCAGTTTGCAAGCAATGAGGGACTCACTGATGCGAAGTACCTTTCCCTTACTCGATGAATGCAGCAATAATTTTTAGCATTGCATATTAGGAAGGAGCTACGGAAGCCAGTGACATGACAGGATTTATTTTTATAGCTTAAGTAGGTGAATTCTTTGATGTGTTTGCGTTTTCACAGATCGAGTGTTAGGTGGAGATTTCCAAAATCATTGCGGTGTCTCAAAGATCGGTGTTTCTAAACCAATACAGCCGCCATCAAAGATACTTAGCAGCCTGTTACATCTACACTTGGGGAAATTCTGGATATTTATGGAAATTGTTGGAGCAGACCTATAAAATCTTTTGACATTCATCCATCTAGGAAAACTTCCTGGATCTACAAAGCAGAAAAAACATAGGTAATTTTACTGTAAGAATGACATTGGGACTGTCTCTCATGAAAGAGGGTGATTATTACGCATTTGTGCGTCCAGTTAAATATAAAAACAAGCATCCACATAAATTCTTCTAGTGAAAGTAAAAGAAGTTTTGCCATACTACTGCTGATAAAGTACTTGAATGCTTTTAAATATCCAATTACAATATCCAAGTTATATATTTATTCCTGGCAGAGAGGCAAGGCGTATATGGAGGGGTAATACGTTATTGGAATGAATTGTATAATTAGATTAGCTTTCAAAAAAGCAGGCTATTCATCAGGTTAATAAATATTTTCAGGTACAGACCTATCCTGTTATGCAATCATGAATTAAGTGGTGCTTTCTCATCTTGGTAGTTGCATGTGTGTCTGCGCATCAGGTATGTTGAGCCTGTTGAGTGTCCCCCAAGTTGTCACTGCGTTTCAGTGAGGGTTGAGAACATTTTGCGTGTCTTCAAGAAGCATTCAGCAGAGGAGCAGTTGGAAAGAAAAGAGACACTTCAGTGGCGAGAGATAAGATCTGGTGTATCTGCTCTGATGTGTGTGCATGCGCGCACACGCGCCTTCGTTTCCTTTCTGGTTATGCGTGTCCGCGTGCGCATGCACATGAAGTAGCAAGATTTTACGTGGAAATGTGCGAAAAGGAAAAAAACGTTGCCTTTCTAATCTTGCTCTGAGCTAGACCATATGACTGTGTTAGAGAGTTGGAAAGAACCTCTGGTGCAAACGGCTGAAACCTGATTTGGCTTTCTAGGCTCCTTGGCTGACAGCACACTGTATTTTGGGAATGTACAAGCAAGTATTTAGTAAGAAAGGCATACTAAGTGAGAGAAGTTCTGGACACCTCTGCAGCTGAATCCCTGAAGTAGACATCCAAGAGCTAGCGGGAATTGATAAAACCGAAGTTCAGTGGCTGTATCTTGCAAAGGCTGTAGAAGTTACATGGGTTAAGGATGCAAAATCCTGTAGCAGTGAACATGACGGCAGGCACACGCAGGCAATATTGTGCTATCGTGCATAAGAGTTTGCTGTCAGATATCGATCACTAATGCAGCAGAATATGCCCCATGGCCACCAGTATATGGTTTGAAGGACAGCTACCACATTTGGCCGCAAAACACAGTGACTGCCCTGGGGGACAATTACAGGTAGAGAGAACAAAAATGGGATGTTTCTGACAGCAGATCAGGGTAAATCACACTGTACTGGCTTTTGGGCATATTTCCAGGAGTACTCCTGAAGTGAACTGTTGAGGGCTGTGTTTCTGCACATTTGCAGATGTCCGCACCTGACGTGTAACTGGTCAATTTGCAGCTTGGGGAAGATTTCCCCACTCCCTTAGAAGGTTCGTACACCTGTCCAGTGATTAAGTGAGAGGTGATGTTAACATTTGGAAAATGGCTTAAGGAAGTAAAAGTTCAAGAAACAGTCAATTAGAGGGGAAAGGAGGATGATAAAACCTCTCGTTAACTTTCATACTAAACTCACAGCGAGACCAATAATTTTAGACTGTTTTAAGAACTGGTTGTCATTGGAAAACTCTTAAGTAATTCAGTAGTAAAACCTTTTTTTGCAGTAGTAGCATCGATGAGTGAAATTCTGTGTGAGAAGGATTCTTTGATGCTTCTGGTGAGGGCACACTTGTGGAATCGGTTCCAGGCTGGCTGATGGTCTCATGGTGAGAGCTTGGGCAAGGGTCTTCCAAGTGCAAGGCTCAGAGAAGTTCATGCAAGTCTCACAGTAAAGTGAAACAAAATTGAAGGGAATGAGGTTTTGTCTTCATGGACATTAGAAAGATTATGCAACCTGGAAATGGGAAAAGCTATTTCCTGCTCAGGCTGGGCTTTGGCTCTTCAATGTATTGCTCTGATGTTGCTTTCTGGTTTCTAGCAGTTACCTGTGTGTGGTATATTGCAAGACCATTATATCACTTGCTACGGTGATGTGTCTATTCATTACATTTTCATTAATCATATAAATGTTTTATTTCTACTGCAGAAGCTAAAAGTAAATACCAGTGGTTAAGATAATTCAGCTCCTTGGGCTTTATCATGTCCAAAAATATTTAAATCCTAATGCATGTTGTGATCTCTTAGGTGCTAATAATAACAAAATATGCCACTTCTGATAGTTATGTTCTCACTTCATAATTAAATGAAGTAAATCACTGAAGATTTGAAAAACTGTTTTAGTACGTTATGCAAATTGAATATTGGTTTGAATACTAATTAAATTTACAAAGAAGCTATAGGAGGCAATTTTGCATTTCTTTCGAGGAAGGATCAAGATACTTGATACTGTTTTCTTTGGTGAGGAATGATAAATGGGAAAAATACCTAGTACAGTGATCCCCGATATCAGCGTTGAGAAATGCATATATACATTCTTCGTTAGTGTGAATAAAGATATGGTGATACTCAAAAAGGATTTTACACGTATTTGGAAACCATGAAATGGAAGTTATGTTCTTTTCTTCTATTTTCACGATTTAAAATGCCAAATTTAAGTCCTCAGAATCTCCACACAACGCATGGGAAAGGGTGGGTTTGGGAGAGATCTTAAAGTCAGTGCAGTGAAGGGGAAAAAAGATAAAGCTTGAGAAAATTGCTGTTGACTGGAATCAAACTACACTAGTTGCTTACAATTGATTGTGTGTTGTTCAACCACAAAGATAAATTAGAACATAGAATACTGCAATAGAAAAGTGGTTTAGATGTCATAGAGACAGTATGACTATTTTTATCTCTCGGTTGTAAACCATAGCTTACACTGGCTGAAATGACATTGAACTGTTTTTCTCTTTGATGATTTACAGCCTGTGTAGTGCGCTTGTAGGAGCAGATGTCACGTTTTATGTATTTGAAAGTGTCAACACTGATGACTTATGTCTGAAGATTCTGTGCATGAATCAATAGAATGTAGTGATTTCCATTTCTTAAAAGAGTTTTTTCCGACATAATAAAAAACACATAGTGAATTTTGGTCATTATCATGCTACTCTGGAACTCTCTTTTTTTTTTTTTTTTTTTTTTTTTTTTTTGGCCTGTATTTTACACTACTGGGGGATCATTATTTTGCAAAATCCACTTCTCACCCCATAAGCACAAATAGCTATGGGTAAACTGTCTTCTCTTGTACTTAACCTGTTTATTTCGGAAGGTGTACAACACACTTCATTTTCTTTTTGGAAATGAATGTTTGAAAAACTGGGATGAATTGATAACAGAAAATGCGTCAAGGTTATCCTACTAAGAATTACACCAAGTAAACCTAGAGAGATCTTATCCCCCCCATTCTTCTCCCAAAGTTTAGAATGATACTGTCTGGAAAATTTTGGGAAAATTAGTTGTCATCCCATTAAAACAAAGAGTCAAATTTGCATTTAAATGGAAAATGTATTAATCATTTAGCATCTGTAAACCTGGAAGTTTTATTTTATTCTTAAAAAAAAAAGCCACATAAGACTTCAGTTTGCATTTGTGCAATATTCCCTATGTGAGGAGGGATTTCTTTATGTAGTTGTGCAGGCACTTTTCTGAATATATGAACTTTTTTGCATATAAGCAAATACTAGTTGAATTTAACATTTTTCATTCTGTATGCGGAGACTCTACCAGGCAAGTCTACCAGTAGGAATTCATAAGTAAAGAAAGGACAGAAGATTGCTTTTTAAAATTTTATTAATACTTCTGTATTAAAAATAATTATTTGATCTGTGCAGGTGTTGGGACACACAACAAAGTTTTGATTGGAAAATATCCTTTTAAAAAAAGGACTTTTTTACATCTTCCTAATTTCACATGTTCCACCTAGTGAAAAATAAGTTGGGAGGGTAACAGAGCCTGAGGTTCAAAAACTTTGTGTTTCTGCAGCAGGATCCCTGCTCCTTATTTTGCACCTTGAGTACTTCCATCAGAGCAGTGTCTGCACACTGAGTATAAGTAGGGACCTTTTCTTACTTCACACATGTGAGAAGGGCTGTTTTGGGCCCTGACTTTTGGGTTTGCCTCCATCTGTTCAAGCCAGTCCCCTCCTCAGCCGCGTGTGGGTTTGCAGATTGGGGAGAGAGCTAAGGGATGCTTCTGGAAAGGCAGGATGCTTCCCCGCTTTGTATAAGCAGAGCAAAAGTCTGAGTATAAAGGAGATATTTCATGTCTAGATCTCAGCTGGTGACACCTACCTATATTAGTTCATCAAAGGGTTGTCTTCCACAAGGGAGAAATGGAGCGCGGAATTGTGATTTCAGTTTGAACTGAAGGTGGTTTAAATTACACGAGGAAAGATCTGGTGCTTTTAATTCTGGGAGCAAATGTGTTTCCTTTTCAGACATTGTCATAATACTCACGGAAGCGAAGAGTCTTCCTGATGGGTGATTACCGTATGATGTCACATGCTAATTGCATGAACGCATTTTCTCATTCTCAGCAGCGCTGTGGCCATGGATTATTGGTGTCAAAAGTGCTGCCGAGCACTGCAGGAGATCAGGGAAAATATAGAGCATTTCCTCACATTTCCCCAAACCTCTCTATTGCAATTCAGTATAACATTATTATGCTGACAGCCTTACAGAAATACGAGTTACAGTAAAGATAGTGAAACAGCTATGCCACAGTGCATTTAATAGCAGTGGTAATTATTACCATGGAGCTCCTGTGTTGTGCTAAGTGTTTAACAGGTTCCTGCCCTGAGGAACTTGCAGCCTTCATGATGCTCATGACAGACGGGCAGAAATGTGAGGCAGCTTTGCACAGAAAGTGTCAAATCCCTACAAGCAGAACATATAAATTGTTTCCTCCACTATGCTAGGCATTCCCCAGTCTGCCTAAGGTGTCTGTCATTAGCCGGGGCTTGATCCTGGCCGAGCTGAGCTTGCACAGTAGCAAACCCTGAAAGAAGACCCATCTGAAGAGTTACCCTTTTGATTCTAGACCCGTGTTTCCCAACTTCAGTGCCATAACACACATGCTCTTTCCTGATTTTTACATTAAACTTTGTAGACATAACTGTGAGTTCGCATGATTTTCTTCAACAAAAGCTCGTCCTTTTAAATCAAAAATGTCTGCAAAAAGTTGAATGCCTGGAAACCCACATGTGGTGCTCTCGGGATATTTGGAAGTTAAAATTAATGTGCTTTGCATCCTTGTTTTCATTTGTAGGTTAATCTCAGAACACTGAAGTCCAAGTTATCACCATACAGTTTCTGTTGTCACCAGCCTTGGCTCGTACTGGGAGATGTCTTTCAGCTAAGAAAGTCAGTTGTTGTTATGGAGTAGTGAAACCACATTTCTGGCAATCACTGTAGTGATTTTTCCAGTTAGGAATACATATTTTTTTAAGTAGTGGTTGAAGTTTTCTAAAGGGAGAGATTATGAAAAAATAGGTAATTTGGACAGCGCTTTCATTTTCCTTAACAATTTATGTGAAAAGATTTCCTCTAGCTTCACAGAATCATCAGCAAAACCATTCAGATTTTTGCATTAAAATACTTGAAAATCATTGCTTAGTGTAGTTCAATAAAGGATATTTGAGACTGGAGGGGGATAGGATTTACTCTTATTTTGAATATTCTTTTCCACTGAGCGTGCTCCATCCCTGGGAAGCTATTTCAGAGTCCAATCAAATGGAAAGGGTATCGTTGAGTCACCTACTAGTCTACGACAAAGCTAAAGGTTCTTATTCAAAGTTGGCTTCTCTTCCATCTTCTCCCAGGAGAGGGGAGACTTTCCAGCAACTCTTGGTAATAAAGCTGAACATTTCATGATGTTTATTATTACTGTAGAAAATAGAGAAGTGTAATCTCAGCAGATCAATGTATATGATAACTACGTATTTGTGCGATCTGATTGTTGATCTGACTACAACTCAGCTGTTGGCCGCTTTGGCACAGAGCGCTTGCAAAGCATGCATGATCACACTAAATTTGTTTCACACTTGCCTACCCCCACAAATTCTTGTCTTCATCCTTTGGCAGATGGTCATGTCAAGCACTAAAAGGTATATTTCATCTCCCTCTATAGGTTGGCCTGCACACAATATGTGTGTTGGTTGTTCAGCCTGAAGGAGGCTGAGGGGAGACCTTCTCACTCTCTACAACTGCCTGAAAGGAGGGTGCAGCGAGATGGGGGTTGATCTCTTCTCCCAAGCCACAGGTGATAGGACAAGAGGAAATGGCTTCAAGTTGCACCAGGGAAAGTTCAGATTCAGATATAAGGAAAATTATTTACACTGAAAGGGTTATTAGGCACTGGAATGGGCTGCCTGGGAAATGGTTGAGGAACCATCCCTGGAGGTATTCAAAAGATGGGTTGGTTTTTTAATCAGAGTTAGGTTGATGATTGGACTAGATGATCTGAAAGGTCCCTTCCAACCTAGACAATTCTGTGATTCTATGAAAATAAACTACTACTTTTTTGCAAGTTAAAAATCTGCTCAGTAAAGTTTCTACAATGGTGAATAAAACTGGTTTTAGATTCAGAAAAGGCTTGTTTACTGCTAGGGCTTGAAGGTGGTTATAAATCCTTGCTTCTTCTTTGCCTTGGTTTTATTCATTAATTTATCATAGCTAAGCAACTGAGTAGTGTTTTTCTGCCAGGCTTCTGTGTTGCACAGTGATGTTCAATGAACACAACAAAAATATTCCAGAATGGGTGTTTGTGAAAGCTGAATCCTGTCTCTGAGTCTGCCAGAGTGTGCCCCCCGGTGTGTCCTGAGCAAAACTACAGAGTTCACAAAAGGAGGTCATTTATTTACTTCTCAGGGCTTGTCAATGACATTATTCTCATGTACTTCACACAAATCTTGTGATACCAGCTTTTAAAACAGCTGTTGGCGATTCTCTTTCTGTAGCATGCTGAATAAGGGCACCGATGCATAAGTATTTTCCCTCCTTGATGGCTTTGGATTATCTGCCTTAAGGTGAGACTAGCCCAATAAATTCATTCCCAGCAGTTGCAGAGGCTTTTTAGAAGAGAGGATCAAACCCATCCCTGGGTCTGGTTCAGAGTAGCTGTGTCAGAAGGTCTGCGCGTTGAGCTGGGGAAGCGCAAAGCTCATTCTGCCCAGTTCTGACTACAAGGCAACTGTGTGGCACTGGCAAAAAGACAACAAAAAAAAAGATATTGCTGTAAATGAGTTGATGACTGAACGAGCATGTTGAATTTAGCCAAATTGTAATTTAGTCCTCACAGCCCATTTTGGTTTGGGTCCAATTTCCACTTTCAGTGGAAAGTTTTTTTGTGGAAAGAAAATACTATTTTTCCAACGCTGTACTTTTATACCCTTGTCATTCCATGGACCAATTATTAAAAAAATGTATTTTGCTCTCTATCAGAACAATCAAGTTGCAAAACCAAAGCCTATGTATTTTACAGTACATAATCAGTTGATTCCAGTTTAAATTAAAAAATTATTAAAAATGATAAAGAAATTAATTGCATACTTTTCAAATTGCTTAAACACAATTTTTATCTACAGAAAAAAAGGAACTGAAAACAATAGCTGATGCAAATTTAGAAAACCATAAAATTTGTCAAAAGTACGTATGTAAGAAGTTTTTGTTATGGAGGCAAATGCTTCCCATATTTTTGTTGGCATAATTATGTGAAAAGTTTAAATCTTTGAATGTATAGTGTCAAATTCAAGAGTTACTTTGCATTATTGAGTCCCAACATATCAAATTCATGAAATCTTGGGGATGTGAAATGAGATGATTTACAGGGTTGTGTATCTTACTAAATTTATGCGTACCATTCTGTTTTTCAGCATGTTTTATTTATACAGGAGAGACCCAGTATCATATTGCTATTTCTAAAACTTGACATGAAAGCCTGTATTTTCATGTTTCAAATGGAAAAAGTACATATTTTATTTTAAATAATGAAATATTTTCGTCCCTTGCAGTATTGTGTTTCTGAGCAATGAACACATCCATTTTCATTGCCCAAACTACAATTTAGCAGAGAATGTTAAGTGGAAAGCAGATTTAGGTTTTAGACATCAGAAAACCTACTTCAAAAACCTGGTGTTAAAACATTTGTGTAATTGCATCATGATGCATATTTCCGGGGTGTAATCTTGATGGTATGAGGGAAAATGCACATTGCTGTGATAGCCTATAGCATCGCGGAGCCACCAGGGGTGGGTGGCAAGAGGGTGCCTTGACTTACTACTCTTAGCGTAGAGCAGTAGACTAAGCTCCTAGAGCTACACCAAGAAAAACTGTAGCACTGGGTGAACAGGTCTGTGGAATGAAACAGATGGTGCCGAGGACCAGGCATGGGCTTGCTGCATTTTGTTGGTGTGTTTGTTTCTTGGAGGTGTGTGCCTTTGTATCAGCTCGAATTTGGCTGGTCCCAGGGACCTAACACTCATTAACGGTTGCAGTACATCTGGCAGTTTTGTTTCATCCTAAAGTAATCTGTTTGTGTGCTTCAAAACACCTTTATGATGAGAAATTGTGAGGAAAATACACTTCACATCAGAGTTAAACACCAAAGTAAACAAATCCAGTGCCAGCCTGTGAAGAAGAGCAGCAAAGATGAAGAAGGAGCTAAGGGGAATGGTGTAATTAATGTACAACTGCTCTATTTGTGCTCAAAAGGTTTGGGAGGAATTCCTAATGCTTTTGCTGGAATTGTGCAGACTGCCTTACTTTGTAAACTGTCTTAGAATGATAGAATCATAGAACAGTTGGAGTTGCAAGGGACCTTAAAGATCCTCAAGTTCCAACCCCTCTGCATGTTCTCTCATTTACAATGACTACACAAAGATGTACTAATCAACTGTAGGACTTGCAGTGTTGCTGCCGCAAGAAAGATTTGCTGCAGAAAGAGGAAAGAGTCTTTTTCTTGAAGAACAATTCTTATAGCCCATCATTTATTTCACTTGTTGCAGTTTGTTTATTCTTAAGGATTTGGGAGAAAAAAAGATAAAAACAGAGAGCAATAAAAAATTTGAGTCGGCAGTTTTATGATAAGCCTTTTGGAATTGTCTAAGCTCTAGTCATTGGCCTTCCAAATAAATATTTTATTGATTATTAATGCTTCCTAGAATATCTTTAGCATTTAGTGGATACCTTTGGTAGCTTATGCTGAACAATCTCAAGAGAGGTGTGAAGCATATGGTGTTGAGAAAACCTTATCTTACATAGAGTTTAAAGAAGAGCTTCTGTCATTATAAGAGCAATAAAAAGGGGAAAAATAAGGTTGCTGCTGAACTGTGATTTAATGAAAGTGGATGCAGATAAACCTGATATCAATGCTACCTTTGCCTCCATCTTCACTGTCAAAATCTCCTGGGCCTTTGAGTCTAGAGACAGGATTCAAGGAAGAGAGGATTTACCAGCAGTGGAAGAGGACCCAGTCAGGGATGTCTTGAGAAATTTTGACTCATACAAGTCAATGGATTTGGGAACATCCAGGACACAAATAGCTGGCTGACATCTTTGTGAAGCCACTCTCCATTGTCATTCAAGGGCTGTGGAGATTGTGAGAGCTTCCTGACAACTGGAGACAGGTGGTATTGCATCTGTCTTCAAGTGCAAGAAGGGCCGTCCAAGGGACTACAAGCTCGTTAAAGTCATTTTGGTTCTTAAGAGAAGCATGGAGTGCATCCTCTCAGAAGCTGCTTCTGTACACATAAAAGAGAAGAAAGTGCCTGGGAATAGCAGCACATGGATGTCTCACGGTTAATCATGCCTGCTGTTCTGTGTGCAATCTGTGGTGAAATGACTGAATCTGTGCATGAAGGGAGAGCAGTGGATTTTTGATCTTGACTTCAAGAAAGCTGTGACATGATCTCCCTCAGCATCCTTATATTCAAGTTGGGCCATTACAGCTTATATGGATGGGCTGCTCAATATTTGAGAAACTGGCTGACTCATCAGGCTGTGGGTGTAGCAGTTAATGGTTCATATGCTGCCTTGAGGATGATTGCAAGCAAAGTTCTTCAGGGGTCTCTCCTGGGACCTAGCCCATACAGCACCTTTATCAAAGACATGGAGAAGATGAGAAAGTACACTCTTGTCAAGTTTGCAGATGACACCAGTTTGGGAAGGCCAGCTCATATGCTTGGGGGCAGCATCACCATCCAGAGGCACCTAAACAGGTTGGAGGAGTGATCCAACAAGAACCTCATGAATTCAACAAATGCAAACTGCAAAGTCCTGCACCTGGGCTGGACTAACTGCTGCACTGGTACAGGCTTGTTTCTCACTGACTAGGGTCTGACTGAACTGGGATGCTGCTGCAAACAACCTGGGGATCCTCATGGGAAGTGGGCTGAATGTGAGCCAGCAGTGATCCCTGGCAGTGGGAGAGGCTAATGGCTTCCTAGTCTGTATCAGCAGGACTGTAGTCAGTAGATCAAAGGATGTTATTATTCTCTTTTTCTTCACACTTATTAGAGCACAGAATAATTTTGAATATTAATTAATTAATGTTAAGAAGCTAGATTTAAATTGGCTATCAGGAAGAAATTCTTTCCTGTGAAGGTGGTGAGACACTGGCCCAGGTTGCCCAGAGAAGTTGTGGCTGCCCCATCCCTGGAGGTGTTCAAGGCCAGGCTGGATGGAGCTTTGAGCAGCCTGCTCTAGTCAGAGGTGTCCCTTCCCATGGCAGGGGTATTGGAACTCAATGATGTTTAAGGTCCCTTCCAACATAAACCATGCTATGATATGATTCAATGAACTTGTCCAGTTTTGGGCTTCCCTTTACAGAACTGGAACAATTTCAATGAAAGGCAACCAAGGTGGTCAGGGAGAGATCTAGGGACCAAGATTCGGTCAGCCTGAATAAGAGGTAGCTTTGGGGTACAGCAGCCCCCCAGAATATACAAGGGGGTTTCTGAGAAGGCAGATCCATGTTTTTAGTGAGGTGTGCAATGAGCAGACAGAAACTGCTTATGAACTAAATGTGGGATGTTCTCACTGGATAGACAGAAAATTTTCTGTGGGGATAATTAAGCCTGTGCAACCAGTTACCCAGAGATACTGCGGAATCTTCATCCCTGGAGGTTTTCAAGACTGAACTGATCAAAGTCCTGAGCAACTTGATCTGAGTACAGTGTTGACCCTAAGTTGGGGAGGAGGTTGGATAGGTGCCCCGCTGGTGCTCTTGCTGTAGCATTATATTAAATGGCCATGTTACAGTTATGCAGTTTACCTCAAAAATGTTAACCAAAAGGGAATCTTACCCTCCATGTCTCTTCAAGGTGGAAAACGGCCTGTTCAGGCAGCAAGCAAGGTCTGAACTACTAAATAGTCCTTCATATGCTTGCTGCAGTTGCTGCTGTTGTGTGTGCATTGTAAAAGGAGGTGGTGGGATGGGAAGCAAAACTCCTCTTACTCCAGCTGGAGTTGAACAGGAGCTGCAATGATGTCAAATACTGTAGATCTATTTGCTTTGCCACAAAATAGTATTTTAATGTTACCCCATTGTACCAGGACATAAGAATGCTTGGAAATGGCACACATTTTCAGCTCTACGCTTTCTTGCGCTTTTTAGATTTCATTCTATTTTGAACATTGTTCTCTCTCTTCTGAAAAAAATATGTGGAATGATTGTCATTGGTGGTGATGCAGGAAGACAAAAGACAGCTTTCTTTTCACTGACATTGTTAACCCTACAGGCTCGAAATAATAGAAAAGTTTTGATGGGGAAATTGAGTAAATTTGACAGAAAAGTTGGTACAACTCGCTTTTTCAGTAGATATGTACACATATACACACTAGAGAGCATGTATGCATTAGCTCTTTGTGGACTGTGTTCTTAAAAGCTAAGGCTTTTTTGATTTATGTCCAGCTGCCTGCTTACCAACATCTGTAAGCTTTTGACAGAGTTAATTGTACAAATCTGTGACTGAAGTGGGTGGTAGTAAAATACATGATCCTGCCTGAACTTGACAATGTTGAAATCTGTAATTTGAAGCCGAATGTTATGAGCAGAACCCACTGGAAGAGTAAATTTATCTTGATTTCTTACTTCTGATTAGTTAGCAGTTACATCACAAATATTTTCCCTCTGTATGCTTGTCTGTGTAATTTTCTAGTGAATTTAACTTATTTCCCCTGCTCTTCACTGCTTAACTATAAATTCTCATCCAATCATTTGAGTTTAGTTTCTTATACCCTGCTTTTCCTCTGAACAACTTCTTTGTACACCATCCATCCTCCATGAGTATTAATTTAATTTTCTTCCCCTGCAAATCTGGTTAATCTCTTTTCCATTCGAGGCCTTATCTGAAGTCCATAGAAGTAAAAGTGGGAGTCTTTCCAATCATTTAGCATATGCACAAGATGCAGAGATATTTTCTTCTCACTGCTGTAACATTGAACAGATTCATGATCTAAGAGTACCCTGGTAGCATTTGGCAGCAGATTTGAGTACTTTGTGCTAAAAAAAAAAAAAGTTAAAATATTTTTGTAGATTGGGTGATCTAGATCTAAGGGCCTTGTCTGCAATCATGCCAAAAAAGTTATGCTCAACAAAGTTGGAGCTGACTTTTCTTCCATTTTAGCCAATGTTACATCTTCAAACACAAGAGGTAAAGGAGCACTTCTAGTTATGATCTGTACAATAAATTATCGGTAAGTGAAGTCAAGCAGAAAGGCTCAGGGACCATTTTGGAATCAACTGTTCAAGGGCACGATGCCAGCTGCTTTGCAGGAGCCATTATTATTCCTTTGTTCAGGAGACAATCCTTGACATTGTCAAGTTTCTCCAATATTCACTCTGATTTTAATGTTCTTTTTTTTTTTTTTTTGGAGACTATACTCTTAGCTGCCTGTGTCAGATTTAGAGAAAACCAGTCTTACAAACCAGAAGTAAAGCTGGCCTGAATCTAAGTGTTGTGTGAGGACGTAACGTGAGGTGATGGAAACCTCTTCTTTTTCGTGTCCTAAAGTGCTCGTGGTTTATTGTGTGGAACAGTCAGCTACTTTGCAAGTCTCTGGCTGTGCTACACTCATGACCAGTCATTGCTTGAGTGACTCTGTTGCTTGTTTCCCCACTCTGTACTACAGAGGGAAGATGCCCATAAGAGAAAAGGCCCAAGTTTTACCTTTTGTGTGACTTGCTCCTTATGTGGGCAATACCCCTTTTCTTTTTATGTCCATTGTAGTTTTACTGCTCTGTATTTTATATTAGATGTTCCAGTCTCTCACTGAATGTTGTTATTTTGGTTCACCCCGTAATTGTGAGTTTTAGTTAACTAACCTGCATTCTCAAAGATTAGCTGTAATGCACTCACCTGTAATACTTTGCAGATGTTCCTAAATATTAGCAGAATAGATAAATATATTCATATTAGACACTGCTAACATGAGTAGTAATAGTAGTAATAGGGTTTTTGTTTTGTTTTGTTTTTTTTTCATTTATTTGGCTTCTTTTTCTGATGGCTTGACACCAAAGATCAGAGAGCTTTCAAAAGACATTTAAAAATAAGTCTTCTGCAAAACACTCAAGATAGGGATTGATGTTGTATCTGTATATTATTTTGCTGACATTGGCGTAAAGAAGTACTTAACCTGAGCCCATACAGGGAAATCAAAAACAGGACCAAGAATGGAATTTCCCATTTTTCACTGGCTGTCCAGTGGCAATATTTATCTCTTTAGGAAGCAGGAGCTGAAGTGCTTTTTAAAGCAAACAGAACCAGGTGTACAACAGTGTAACTCAACAGATCGCCAGTGCTTCTGCTGAAATATTTAAAATTCTGATATATATAAACAGTTTTCTGTAAAATATTTAACAGCTTGCAATTTATGCTTAAATTTAAATTGCACTTACGTTTATTGCAGAATATCTGAACTGCATTAGAGGTGATCCATGGCAGGGATCCAAACAAAAATTGACGAGATCAAACTATGGCTTTCATATAATCTCTCAGTGAGCAACAGCAACAACAGCAGAATAGTTCCTCATTATTTTATTCTGAACGAGGCTTTTTATTATTCTTGTTTCATATTAGAACTTTGGCTCCTTTGATGTATTTTTCAAATTCACACACCTAGTGGGTCAGAAAATCCGCACTCACTCACTCACTCATTCCTGCTGTATTGTGAGCAGTAAGAGATCTTATTAAGTTGTAATAAGTACATATTATATATGCATTGTGTAAACCCACACTTTAGTGTCCATTTTATAACCTGTTGTGGATTTGACAGATAGATCATGTGTCTCTTTTCTACGTGGATACTTTTTTGGCTGGTTTTCTTCAGAAAGAGATTTAAAGGAAATTCAAAGCTAATGATCTGTTGTGGGGAACACTACTACCACATTGGAAATCTGCTCTTACGAATTCAAACATATGGTAACATTGCACCATATGTTAATTTTTATATTCAGTAAATGCATAAATATGATATAACCTTTATAAATCTCATTTTATTTTATTTTATTTTGACTGATAGGGCTTCATTTTTAAATGGAACTACATGCACTCCTTCTGAAACATGTCATATTGTTGTATTTCCTGAAAATCAATGGAAATTATTAGAACAATGTGAAAAATATTTCCTGTAATTTGTGTGTGTGTGTGCACACACCAACTAAGCTTATGCAGTGATGCATAGAAGGAGAAGTGCAACAGATACTACAGCCACTGAAATATGGTATCCATCTTTTTTCTTAATGATTGCATGGCAGAGTTTTACATGAAAAGTACCGTTTGTGAAAGCTCAATTGGAATGCCTGGTCTACTTTTTTCTGTATTTTTCTTTTTGAACTTCTGAACCTATTAAATCATATTAATATTGGCCTTATTATTAACATTCCCCTGTCCATGAGCTTTGTTTGGGTTTTTTTTCTCCTTCCTTTATAGATCTTACTGGAAACATTTTGGACATGTTCTGCTAGCCCGTTTTCAGTGCCATATTAAGACCTGGAGAGCCAAATACGACTCAGTGTATTTCAGTTTTAACTCTTCTGCATGTGTTCCTGTGGAAATTAGTTTTCCAAGGAAATGCAGAGTTGCATGCCCTCCACTGAGGAATGAAGCATCAAGACCCGTCAAGGACAAATTGATTAAAAATAATGACTTAGATACATCAAGCAAAATAATTCTCAGTCCCCACCATAACCACACAATGATTCCTTACTCATTTACTTCACTTGTGTAATGGTTCACACAAGAATAAATGCTGCAGCAGAAACCACAATTCCTATTGTGCAGATTCCAAACATAAGTACTCCCTGTGGCTTTCTTCAGAAAATGATAACCAGATTAGAAGAGGGAAAAATTTCACCTCATCTCTAACAAACCCTTATCACACCCTTCAGAATATTTTGCTTAAAATGCTAAGACATTTTTTTAATCTTTTTTTTTTTTTTAATAACTACCTTTGCAACAATTTATAAGCTATCTCCTGCTTTGAACTTTCTTCTACCTAAAGTGTACTCACGGCTTGACTTCTGTTTTTATCTGAATCTTGGAACAAGTGTGAAACATAAGAATCTATTGCTGGAGAACACTGGGGTGCTCTCCATCCTGATGGAAAGTGTAGTGACCAAAAAGACACATGCAACCTTCATGCCAGCTTTTAGATTTGGTTGAAGAGGTAACAGATTAACTGCAGAACGGTTAAATATGAATACAGTGCTTCCTTAGAGGTAGGCTGAAAATTTTATAATTGGTTTATTATAAGTCATTGACTGCAAACTCATAAATAGTTGTTTCTATCTATCTGACATGAAATTATGTAATTTCCAAGTAAATTTTCTTTATGAAGAACATCTTTCAACATCTTCTTAGAGGTTCTCACAGTATTATTTTTTTACCTAAGTAATTCTGCGTGTTCTGGGGCAACAGGGAAAAATCAGTTCTTTGGCCTCATGGGATTTTCCAAGGATGTACCTCATCTATTTGCACGACTTTCCTTGATCTTTAAGGATTCAGGATGTGAGGTGGCCCAGCCAGGTAGAAGTACGAATAAGGCACTAACTTTGGGTAAACCGGTCGGGCTGTGAATGTGTATCAGTATTACACGTGCAATTTGGACAAGCAGTGGTTTGTGCTTGCAGAAGGTGATCCTAAAATATAAACTGTGGGGATGGGTTTCTTTTTCTTTTCCTAGCAGAGGTGGAACATGGGTGAGCTCAGTGAAAAACTCTTGATTTTTTTAAACATATTTTCAAATTAAGAAGCTCTGTCAATCAATAGGTACACTGAGCTTACTGTAGTAATCCTCCTATAGTTAGAGAGTGATGATAGGCAGGAGCTAGTCAATCAGCTGTGATTGTCACTTAATTATGAAGATCTGAGAGACTGAAAATTTATTTTGTTGGACTCAGGTAGCATAATTCTAATGTAACCTGTGCTTGTCAAATTCTGCTTTACTTTCATTTTATTTCTGCGAACAACTATTTCTACATGCCTTCAGTGAGCCACATCCACTAGTTTGAGCAGCAGAGATGGATAGCCTGAGGTTGTCCTGCGAGTTTTCATTTTATCATTGTACAGGCACAGCACGGCATGCCAGGTACAACCAGCGTAAGGAGGATTCCAGCATCTCCATCATACAGTAAGCTCCTGTCAGAGAGAAGATCTTACGCAGTGATACACTAGTTAAATTCGACAAAGAACATAGATTGTGTAAATCATGCTGTTTTCATTGATTATAGTCTGAGAGTGCATTAACCCTCCTTAAGGCTCCAGAAATCACTTTCATAAATGAATAGCACAAGAAAATGTTTAGTAAAGCTCTTCATGGATTAAATTTTTGTTAGAGGATAAAGTATTTTCACACATACAGATATGAAAGCAATAGTTATACTTGGAGATTTTGAATTTTTTGCTTCTACTGAGAATTTGTTTACTATAACCTCTTTAAGGTTAATTTTCACTTACATTTAACAGGGACATACTGACAAGAAGCTTTGAAACACGTCTTCTGTTATGCCAACTGTACTAATTAAAGCAGTACTCTGTCTGGGGTGAATTTTCTGTGCAGAAAAGAGAGGTCCAAGTTTAGAATTAGAAAGTGATTCCCACAGTTACTTTAGACTTATCATTGCAAGGGCTCTCAGGAAACCTGGTTACAATTTAGGAGGTTTTGAAACAGTTACTGTTCACTGTTAATCTGCATCTTCTGATGAGGCAGTTGGACTTCTGTGTTTTAACATTATTGTGAGAGGTTTTCTTCCCCTGAAAAATGAGACTCCCTTTCTGCTTGAGGAAATATGTGATATACTCTGTTTTTGAGCTTCAGGGACAGTGCCTAATTTTCTCTTTATCACATTCTTAGTTCCATAGTAAGCAATTTCCTTTGGCTTCACTGAACAGAAATTCTTTGGATATCGTAATTATAAACTATACATTATGACTTCCTACAGTTATTTTTAAAGAGAGAGATTATAGCATGTAGTTTTAGACTGCTTTTATTTTATTGTCTGTGAGTTTATTAATGTTTGTATATGTAGAGACTTCAGTTGATAGACTATCAACTAAAAAAGGGCCAGACATTATATATACTGGAATTCAAAAGCACAGCATAAAGTTGCCAAAATAAAATTGCCAACACACCTTAATCACATTTTTGTCACCTCATACTTCACTCTAAGAAATGTATTTTCAACCAAATTTTATATGAAACAGATCAAGGCATCTCATGGCTCTGCAAAAACTCATAAATTGGGTGCAAATTATCCCCTAGCAATTCAGAAGTCTATTGTGCTGCTTAAACATTGTGCTAAATAATTTCTTCTTTCACTAACAGTGTGCACTAATAAATAAGAGGTTGGATTTGTGGGCAGGGGTGCAATAATGTCATGCTGCAGTGCCATCAACTTGTCCATAGACTGACTACATGCAACCATGGAGATTCTTCACTGGGAAGACCTTTCACGCCTGCTTTTGCAGGTTTGATTCTGCAGGTAGCACTGTCTAAAATGCCTGCATCCATACCGCACGATCCAACCTACTGTTTATTATTTCCCACTGTTGGGAAAAGTGTCACATGCACCAAACTGTTTCCATCAAGCAAGGGAATCCTTTAATGCAGCAGGCAAAACCATCCTGGCCTTCTTCAAAACACCTACCGCTGATCTTCAGGAGAAGCAGAGAATGGGGGTTCTGCTGTGGCTTCCTGATGGCCTCAGGGGTACCATTTCAGCTCCTCAGGGATGGGGGAGCAGAGAGGACACCTGATCCTGGAGAGGGGTAATGTACACTCTGCCCCATTCACTCAGTGGTGTGCAACAGTTAGGATTCATCTCACAACTTTTACTCATCTTGAGTTTGATATTTGTCCTAGAGTCCCTTTTTAGAGTCAGCAGGAAAAAATCTGTACGTCACATAGACAGTTCAGCCAGCCTGTCATGGAAACCTGCTTCCATGGTCGGAAATTTGGCTTTGACACCTATCTTCCTTCTGACCTTTTGATCCTCTCCGCCACCAAGACACGGTCTTTCTCACCAAGGTCTGCGTCCTCCTTTAATGCAGACTGCGCCTTCGTCTTTTCTGTGGGTGTTGTGCTTGTGTTAGCTGTCATCTGCCTACATTGGGGAGGCCCAGTATGAACACATAGGGGGCTCAGGAAGCCATCAGGGCGGGGTTTTGGGTCTGAGAAGTAGTTTCCCCTGGAAGCAGAAGGGCAACACTACTCTTCAGGCGCTGACTGTCTTTGGACAAGACATAAAATTGCATTGTGAGCCTAGAGAAAGCCAACAGAGAATAGTCTTAAAATCACCCATCTTGTGTGACTGAGGTCTGATGGCCATGCAGTGAAGTCACTGCAAGCTGCTTCAGTTCATCTATATTACTTGTCCACCTGGCAAGGATATTTCTAAATTCCTAAATTTCTAAATTCTAAATTTTTGTTAAAAAAATGGCTGTGTTTCACTGGCAATTTACATTTCTAATAGCAAAATGTGTTAAGGCCTAAGTCTTCTTTTGCCTATAGCCTTCAAAATGGCTACTGGAGTCAAGGGGCCCTGAACACAGATTAAGGCAGAATTTAGTCAATATTTGCAAAGCACTTGGGAGTACTTGGGCATGAAAGACATCATATTAGGTAAATATTATTTTCATTCTGAGCTAAATCCTGAAATCTGTGCTTCAAATGTTCGGAATTTCTGAGCTGAGGTAGATAGGTGCATATGAAAAGATTTTATTTGGACTAGGTTTGTTTGCTTACTTGTTGATCCTAAATGAAATGAAGATGTTTTTTGTTTTGCTTGGCTGAGGGAAAAATAGCAACAGCCTTTCCTACTTCTAATTTCCTTGTTTTCTGTCTGAAAAGTACAGGCCAGCAGAGAAAAGAAAATCAAACTTGAGCTTGTTTATAGTTAGTAAAGAAGGACCAAGTGTCTCATATTTTGACATTTACTAACATAGATTTGCCTTTTAAGACATGTTGTTGTTGTTGTTGTGTAAGCCAGATGTAAGCCTGACTGCTTTCATCTACCCTTTCCTAGGAACTCGTGCTTCTTGGTAGTCAGGTCATATTATGGCAATGCCCAGTGGTGGTATTACACACTGAGGATGACTGTTTATTTATGTAAAACTTGCACATTAATCAGTTTAAGTTAATGCTGGTAGTAGCTGTCTTCTGGAAAAGCAGAATATGTTCTTCAGACCACTGATTAAAGACCAAAGGTATAACTCTGTGTTCGGCTCTCAGAAAAAAAGGCAATTTATTCCTAGTGGAGAAATCCAGCTGAACCCTACTTCACCACCTTCTTCTAGACATCATAGGTCTCAGCTCCGGCTGGAGAGTCGAAAAGAATCGCCAAGTTCACAAGCACAGTAAAAAGCACAGGACCTTCCTCTCTCTTTTCAGGTCTTTTTTTCCTATCTTTACATATCTCTCCATTTTACATTGTCTGCAGTGAGTATATCATTTATCGGTTAATAAGTTGTCTGACAAGATAGCCACTTTGTACCTAATTGTTCAGTTTATTTATGTATTATTGATGAGCCCGGACTTGAACTCTGCTTTCCTTAGAGGCTGCTTGATAAATCTGTTGGCTAATCCTATCTAAAACACTGAATTACCTGCTGTAGCATCATACATGACGTGGCTTTTGCTTTGTATTCTTAAAAGGAGCTGGTTATACCTTTCCAATGAGCTGCGTTTAACAGTAAGAAATAAATCAGGTACATAATTCACATTGCTCTCTGTGTTAACAAAAGATCTTCAGTGTTGCAATGTAATGCATAAAATACTTCCTCACCTTTTAAATCAATGCTCTAACTATTTTAGCTTATAAGGGCTCTTGTAGCTAAAAGAGCTTCTGAACTGCAAAATCTTGATTATGAGTAAAACTATTAGACATGTCAAAACACTTATGTTGCATATTACTAATATCATCTGAAAATATTGGAAAATTAATCACCTTATATTTTCCAAGGCAGTAGTTACTATTTCAGATGAATGAATAAAACACCAAATTAATTTTCTTTCAAAACATGAATCTAATGACAGCACATTTTTGTACTCTGTTATTATTTCTGAACTTTTGACTTGTAGGCGCTGACATAAGGGAAAGTTGGGAGTCTTACAAGAATGTAGAGTGCGGGAAGAAACAGTGATACTGTATAAGTAGCTATTTATAAATTCAGCTATTAAAATTCTGGAGCCTCCGCAAAACCCTGGAGCCTCTTAATACTTCTCTTAGAAGAATATCACAAAACAGATTGTTGCTGACAGCGAAAGAGACTATGTGTTGAATGCATGAGACCATTTCATGGTTTCCCTAAAATGGAGAAAAAAAAAGCAAACTGCACCTCAAGTAGAGCTTAATTTCCTGGCCCTGATCAAGGCATGTGGTCTCAATGATAGTTTTGACATCAGTTGAATTATACCAGCATAGGCCCAGACTGGTACCCTGGGTACAGGCCTCATCTGTTACAAGGTGTTTTATTCTGAATTGCATTCAAATCAAGGACATTTTACTCCATCAGCAAATATATGCTTATCTCAACTGGTGTTTAGTGTGCTTTTTAATGGGGGAGGGCAGGAGCCAAGTATGGTTTTGGTAATATTTGTGCAGCTGTTGTGTTTCTGCTGGAATTGTGTATCTGCAAATCAGAGCATGATTTGCCCCTTTGATTTTCTGTGTTCCCTCTTTTTTTTTTTTGTTTTTTGGTTGTTTTCCTTCACCTAATAAACACAGAATCAAGTTATTCTTAATAAATTAGTAAACTATTCTATATTGGGAAAGTTTAGTTTGGAAATGAGTTTGACTGTGTGAAGCAAGTTTATTCTGAGTATGTACGGTAGAGATACAATCTCAGGTATGACCACTGAATCTGTAGTTTTCAGTGGTTTGTTCCAGAACTTTCAAACTGTTGATATACATTTCAGTCTTCCAAACACAAAGAACGCTTTAAAACAAAAATTATTCAAGGCATTTATTTCAAGTTTAATGTACGCTCATGTAATGGTCTTCAGGCATAGAAGATCATGATCATTTTCATCGCAGATTTTATCAAATCTGGAGGACAGTGTATAAATAATTCAGTAGCTTATAAAGAGAGGTGAGAAAATATAATATGGGGCACTAAAAAGATAAGGCATATTTTCCACGAAATTACTGTTATAGAGTACTTTCATTGATTAATAAAATGGCTAAGGAGTCTGGCTAGGCTATGAGATTGCTGAAGTTAAACAATTATTGTACAATTGGGTAAAACAGAACCAGATATTGTGATGCTGTGGGGAAAATGAAACATCAAAAGCTAATAAGACACCATTTTTGTATCATAAAAGCATAAGAACAGCTCCATCAAGCTTTAATTACATTGTTATATTATACATTTATTTTAAAATTATGTTAGCTCATTAACAGTGGTTATAATATAGATTGTTATAATTATAGTAAGATTAGCAAATACTAAGTTTTGCTTCTATTTCAGTGCACTGAATGCACAGGCTGTGCTGTGTGAGTCGCAGGATAATCTGTTTGAAAAGCAGCACTTCTGTACTTCAAGGGTTTTGGCGCTTCAGTCCTGTTCAGAAATGCTGACACCCACTTTGCAGGGTCTGGTAGCCTCTGGGTGGCTGCCCGTGGAGAACCAGTGAATCGTCAGTGAATTTCAGCCCTGCTGCAGCCTGAGCTGCCAGCAAGGAGCCCACATCCGAGCTCCTTTCACGGGAAGCGGTGGAAATGAAGCACTTCCCTCATGTCTCTTCACGGCCCTTTCCACCATAGCAGAGCTCAGCTTGTTTCGCTGCATGTGGGGACTTCACAAGCACATCAGGCTGGAAATTCTGAAGTGACATTTTCTTACCAACATTCTTTTGACAAAACTATAATTGCCAGGGTATTTTTCAGTTCTTCCTTCAGAAGATTTTCACAGGGCTGGGACGTGATTTCTTTTCAAAACTGGGAAGACAGTTAGAAAACAACATCCTGAGAGGGAGAATGCTCAGCTAGATGTGAAAGAGAGGAATTAAAGTCTACAATATCAAGCATTTTTAGAAAGGTAACAGCCACAGGAAGTGACACGGGAAGACTGTCCCCCAGTCTGTGGCTGTGGTGTGCAACTGGCATAAGAGGGAGTGACAGAGTAGGATTGAACTAAGGTTTCCCAGTGCTGCTGTGTGCTTGAACTGCCATATTCTTCTGGTGACTGTGTCTTTTTTCATCATGTAAAAGATATAAAAGTTAGTTTCAGTATAAGATTAATCTTGGGAAGGCTTTATTTGAAAAAGTGCACAGCTCTGACTGGGCCCAAAATCCATGGAGCTCAGATCTTCACCATTCGTCATATATGATGTTATCTACCCTAATTATCTGGCAACTTTCAGTGCTACTGTATAGGTTAGGAGAGGCTTTCAGAGTTTTCATTTATTAAGGGCTGGGAAAAAACAAAGCGTTTTCTAAACAAGGTGTGCAGGGAGGAAGAGGCTGATGCACACCCACAGTCTGGATGAAGCCTGGGAATAGAGAACCTGTTCCAATTTGTCCATGGCAAGCTAGAGCGCTGCATTCATTTTGGACAGCACATGAGATGGTGAAAAGCACATCAGTAAAGGGAAGCACTCAAGTGGCTACAAATGAAGAAATATTTGGGAAAAAGCATGTTGTCAGAGAAGGCTAAAGGAATTTAAAATAGGCTGTCTTTAAGTGTTTTCATGAGTGTAATGAAAAGGCAGGAGTCACAACAGACTGGAAGGATGGAAAAAGGTCTTAAGATAAAACAGTAAAATTGCTGAAGAGTTTGAACCAAAAGGAGAAAATGCATGGAAACACCATTGTTGGAGTTTTATCCAAAGCAGGACTTGACAATAAGTTTTCATGGATGCTGTATGAAACCGATTCTACTGTTATCCAGGGGATAGATTTGCCTGCCTGGGAAGCTTCTTCTCCGCACTAACGTGACTGCCTCATGCTGATCTGCATTGGCTTCTTGGAAAGACATCAGCCATGGTGCTGATAATGCCAGGTTTCAGTAATTTTTGCTATCTGATTTGCTGTGAGGAATGTAGAGCAGTAATAGATTCAGAGTACATCGATGGGGAAAGCAGGAGCCAGCACTGAAGGTAGCACTCTTTCCTCAAGCAGGAGGGAGGAGGATGTGGAACATTTTTTGTCTTTAAAGAGTTTTGGTAAGACAGTGACAGATAAAACTGTAACTATATATTTTAGCTCTTTAGCCTCAAAGCTAAGAAAAAACTGAAATATATGCCCAGGCTTGCTTGTCTTTTTTTCTGTTAAAAGAAGACATATCAAGTGTGCAAAGGAAACACCGTTGCAGACTCTTAAACAACAAAAAAAAAGCAGTTATGAGTGCTACTTGACAAAACAGAAACAAAAGATGAAAACAGCCATGGAATAATTTAGTCATAAAATGAACTGTAATCTTGAAGGTCAAATTTTATCTTAAAAGGTGTAGACAGAACACTTAGAATTTTTGAGAACTGATAAGTGATTTCATTACATCAAGGACATCTTCACTAAAGTCGATAAGAAAAAAAAGTAAAACAACTTTTCCTCTTCTCCTTTTGAGTAATATTTTGAACATTTCTAACCACATCTACTCTTGAATGACCTATTTTGGGATAGAATACTGCAAACTTCTCTACATTGCTCTGTCAGTGTATCTCTAGACCATCCTAGCAAAGGAATGTCAGGCTCCAAGCCTTGTCAAGCTTTTCAATTTTTGTTGCGACTGTAGACATAAAAAGTCGTGTTGCTTCAAATTCCTCTTTTGAACATGTGTGGGGCTTGTTTGATGCAGGCAGGGAAATCAACATGCGTGACATTCTTCATGAAAATAATCTTGCTGAAATTAATGGACCTCCATATGTACCACAGCAACTGTGGATGGAGGTAGGATTGTCCACGTGGCTGTCACAGTAACTGTTCTGGTAAACTGCAATTGTGCATCAGCCCTACAACACCTTACCATTTAACAGATCTACATGCTGTGCTAGATTCTTGCAATTAGTCATTTTTGTTATCAGCCTCTCTGGGTCTGAACCAGTTGTGCCTAATGAGATCCCATCAGACTGCACTAAATAACTTGGTTGACCAGAAATTTAAGCTGATTTGTCCCATTTGAGTTTGGCATATACTTCAGTATTTTATGACTGTTCCTGCAAATTTCTGAGCTCTTGGGTCCTGTCTCATCGTGTATTTGAATAGGTGCTTGATTTTAAATACTCTCTCACTGTCATCCCCTTCAATGGGATAATTTTAATGCATGTTGTGCATGTGGTCAAATGACCTGCTGGATTAGTCCAGGTGATCAAGCCTTTCAATAACTTTTTAAAATTGGATTTCTACGTATGCCATGGATTAATTTTTTTTTCCTTAACTCTTTTAAACATGAGGCATAACAGTAGGCAGGCAGGATTTTTCTTGCTACCTGGCAATTGTTACCTTTAGTTTTTGCTTGGTTTTGTTTTAAATTTTGCTTGTGCTTTTTTTGCTAATGTTATTCTGGCCCATTTTATTTCTAAGATTCTGCTGTGTTGAAGCAGATGTACTTTCCCACAGGATCTACATATACCCCATTCACTCTATAAATAACATAGTGGGTCAAATCCTGTCCATGGGTCCCTGCACACAGCTCCCACTGTAGTCATGCAAGGGAATGGTTTTGTCCTAGTTGTGCAGAACTCATTCACTGAGGTCTGTGGAGTCTCTTTTCTGCCACAGTGCAACATGGGGGGCTCTGCACGTGGATATACAAAAAATGCTTTTAGTCATCTCTCTGGTCTCTGTAGATCCTTTTTATTAAGCTTCCCTGTCTTTTATTACATAATCTGCCTTTGAAATGATGAAGCAGAGGTGAATATTGAAAAAAATTACTCTGAAACTTCAAGAAATTGAAGTTGCCTTACCTTTCTAACTGATCCAGTGCCTGTCCAAAGGGCAATGGCACAATTCATTTCACCATTTATGATGCAGTATCAGACCTTGGCATGAAACTGGCCAGGTGTGTTGGGTTTGGAAAATATGACAAGCTTAGCAGGTTAAACAAATTTCCTTAGCTACTGAGGGCAGAAAAAGAAAGGTCTAATCTTAGTTGCTTGAACCTTTCCACCTTATCACCCAATTTTCCCAGTGGGTGGCTACATCTATAATATAGTGTGGATTGAGTAAAATAATAACAAAAGCACTTGGCCCTTTGATCTCAGAATGTTTATTTAATGAGTGTTCAATATGCAAGAGATAGTTTAGCATAGGAGTCCAGACGACAGTGCGTTGGCTTGCGTTTTATTTTATTTTATTTAACACCCAAGGTTAAAAGGAGCAGGAGCCCAGCTGAGAGAGTTCAGAGTTCATCTCTGCACGCTCACTGTCTTCCATTTAAATGTACACAAAGGACTTAATACAGTACCCGCTCCCCCCTGGGCTGCCTTTGATACACTCCGCTGTGCCTGGACTCTGCCACTCCTCCTATCAGTCTGATCCTTCTTCTATGAGCCCGCTGTGCTCAGCACTGTAACCTCATTCAGCTAGTGCTCTGCACGCTGGCTAACAACTTCAAGGCTCTGTCAGGCATTGACACACGCAGGCTCCAAGCGGGAAGCTAAACAGCACCAACCCCCTCCCTTCACCTCCTCTCCGGTTCCACATTAACCTCTAGTAAGTGCGGGGAAAAACACGAAACGCTGTAGTGCCATCATTCGGGTTTCAACTACCAGTGTATATTTAGATATTCAGCCAGCTCACCACCTCTGACAGCGTACTCTGGTTGTTCCCCTTTCTTACAACAAGAGCGATAAATAGTCAGTTAGCTTGGGGAACGCAGTGGTAGAAGGTCTGGGTTGGATATTTATGGCACAGGGATAAAAACCTGAAAGCAGACTTTGACAGCGCTACCTATACTTTTTGAAGCAGTAACATTTGTTAGAAATGGAAAGTAAGACAAAAATGGCCTTATTGTCAGAGAATTAAGGGTATTAGCAAAAAAAATTTTACACTGAAAGGGTTGTTAAGCATTGGAACAGGCTGCCCATGGAAGTGGTGGAATCACCATCCCTGGTGGTATTTTAAAGACAGGTAGACATAGTGCTTAGAGATTTGGCTCAGTGATGTTTTATGTCAGTGTGAGGTTGTTGGTTGGACTAGATGATCTGAAAGATCCATTCCAACCAAGACAATTCTATGATTCTATGATTCTATTTTCAAAACTTTGGAAGGCAGGTTGTAGAGAGGACACAGTGCAGCAGTACAAGTCTGCAAGCCCTATTGCACTTAGATCCAAGCACTGAGTGTATCAAAGTCTGTTGGGTGTTGTGGGCAGAGAAGCAGTTTCATCACTGTTTCTGGCTCTTTCTAAGGAAAGGAGGTGTCTGGCAGCATTTCCTCACGAAGGAAGCACCTTCACGTCCTGCTCTGGAGCTCTTTGTCAGTGCCCACCCACCTCATGGCTTGCCCCACCTTTCCAGGGAACCTTCATGTCTGGGGCAGATTCCTGCCCAGCTCCAGTATTCCTAGCCCACACGTCACCATACTTGGATAAATTAAACACATCATACCCCCTATTCCTGGTTTCAACACTTTGGACAACATGTAAGAAAATGAAAGGACAGGAGACATAAAGGATTTTCCTAATACTTTACTCATGAAAACCAGTTACAGACTTAAAATGAGTAACAATAATAATCTTGAGACTTAATAATAATAATAATGCCATCTCCGCTCAGATGCTTGGCACATCAAACTTTCTGTGACCTGGAAGGCTTTTAGTGTTCCAGGTGGAACCACGCTTCTCCGTGTCCTGTCAGTCTGCAGTAATCACCTTCCGTTGGCCATACAGGGACATCCAGCTCTGCAAAGAAATTTGACTTCTTTTTGAGGCATTTTCACCCAATCTTAGAGTCTTCCAGAACTCTCCTCTTTCGAAAAACAATCCTGGAAGGAGGGAGAGAAGACGTCAGAACAGAGACAATCAAAGTCACTAGTACTAGATTGTTTTTTGACAATTTTCCTGTGATAGTCCTTCAGCGAGATGTCAAGCTCCTTTCCCAGGAAGGATGCCTGTCTGGAATGCATTACTGTAACCTGTCTTGGGCAAATTTAGAGATGTGTTCAGTACAGCATACAAAATGGAGTTCAGGAGACAAAATGGAGTTTCAGTTTAATACAGACATACCGCTCTGCCAAAATGTGTCAAGAAAGGGATTTTCCATCATGTAATGATGTTTACAGAGCATCTCTGTTTTTATCTTTAATGGCTGCCGTAACAAGATCAACTGTTTCTTTAGCGTAGTCATTTGATGATTTATGTTGTATCCCATCATTATTTTAGTCTCATTTCAACAGCTCTGAATAAAATAAAATATCACTGTTTGTCATAAAGCAACCTGAGACAATGTCCACTCTTGGCATTTAGTTTAAAATAAACAAAATTACCTAGTTTAAAAGCTTTTTCAGGATTAGTGGCTTTTAGATAATGTAAGTTACAAATGATATCTATAAGCTGTAAGCACTGGAGTCACTAAATCACTCTTTTTAGACCATGTTATTGTAATGTTTTCTTAAAATGAAACATGACAAATCATGTTGGGGCACCATCAGAGCAAGGTAAACAATGGTTAAGAAGTATAGCTAAAGTTTAAATTTAAATCTAACTTCCATTTCCAATCTAAGATGAGAGAAATTTGTATTTAGATTATGTGATTAATAAGACAGACTTTGAAGATCTGCAACATCCTTTGAAGAAATCAGGATGTCGAGTCCAAGTGGCTTTATCTAATAGCTGAACTTATTAGATACAGCAGCTCTCACCAATTTGATCATCTCTTCCCTTGCTGCTTCTCCTTTAATCTCTACATTTCAGGATATCGCTGTTGAGATACATTTTGTGCACAAAACAGTGGCCGAAGCTGGCTCCCGCTCCACACCCCAGCCCCAAGCTTGTTTTGCCATCAAAAGCCATATGGACTAGTGTTCATCGTGCTCCCCTGCCCACACTGCAGTTGGATGAGATGTAGTGCTGTCATACTGTGCTGCACTTCAATAGGAACTAGAAGAAGCTCAAAGATCCGTGTGCTTATTTGTTGTTTTCTTTTGGTTAACATATCTATGCCTGCAGAACCTAGGGCACATATATATATACACATAGGCATACAAAATGTATATACATATACATACATGGACCTGTTGGAACGGATCAGAGGGCTGGAGCACCTCTGCTATGAAGACAGAGCTGGGGTTGTTCAGCCTGGAGAAGAGAAGGCTCCAGGGAGACCTTACAGCAGCCTTCCAATATCTGAAGGGAGCCTACAGGAGAGCTGGAGAGGACTTTTTGTCAGGAAGTGAAGTGACAGGACAAGGGGTAACAGTTTTAAATTGGAATTGGAAGAGGGGAGATTTGGGTTAGATACCAGAAAGAAATTCTTTACTGTGAGAGTGATGAGGCACTGGAACAGGTTGCCCAGAGAAGTCGTGGCTGCCCCATCCCTGGAAGTGTTCATGGGGCTTTGAGCAACCTGGTCTGGTGGGAGGTGTCCCTGCCCATGGCAGGGGGGTTGGAACTGGATGATCTTTAAGGTCCCTTCCAACTCTAACCATTCTATGATTCTTTGTGACATAGTCCACCCAGGGTGTTTTTCATTTAAAGAAGGACATAAAGAATGAGGTTAGAAATATCAATTTTACAAAGCTTTGCTACTTCAATATCATTATTACAAATGCTGGCAGAGTTGGCTGCAATCTAGTTGGGGAGATGAGAACAGGCTTCCTGTTTATGGCTACATCCCATGTCTCTGATGTGATGCCACTCTACTGGGAGACAAAAGCCAGTTTTGGATCCCTTGGTAGATCCATGCCTGATTCAGCATCCTTACCACTCTGGACATTTGCTGAACTCTGTTGTGCCTCTTGCAGCCCTAACAACCAGCCAGTGTTTATGTAATTATGTTCCTAACTTATACAAGTAAATTGCATTTAATAACAGCACTTGGATATTTTGTGTGTGTTTGTTGCCGAACATTATAACTCGTCTCAAAAAGGGTTATTCTAAGGGAGATTCTAACTGGCCATGCCACTGTGTTGCCTCTATGTTTTATTTATAATAATCATTTAAGTAAAGAATATGATGTGATTCTGTATATATATTAAAAACAGCTCCCAGTTATATATTTTTTCATATTGCAATGCAGTCATATTCTGAGTTTGCTCTCACCCAAACTTCTCATGCAGTTACACTTTAATATGAAAAGAAATGTTGTCAAGAGTAGTTATTATCACACATCAGAATATTGTATTAGCATTCACTTTTAATAGATTAAAATGAAAGATTTTGAAATCTGCCCTTAATGATACTGAAGGATCTTGGAGACACATTGAAAAGGCTTTAGATGAAATGTCATATGATATATATACATCATACATAGGTTCATAAAAGACAGTTCATTTAACTGCCTGCCTTTGTGTTTCATCTGTTCTGTTTGGATGAATCATCCATAGGTTAAGTGACGCTTGTGCAGTTTCTTTGCTTGAAATAAGCACAGTTAGTGGCAGGGAAGTTTAGGGAGTATAAGGTTCTGGTACAGGTAGGGAGATGAATAAAATAAGATAATTTTGGAGGCACAGAGTATTACCTGGAAGAAAAATCTGGTGATTGGAAGTGTCTTTGGGTCGTATCTAGTGATCTTTTGAGTCACTGTCTGATTCGGAAAGGTTGCTTGAGCTGCTGTTGCAGAAATCACCTCACTTGTAAAGCTGAATTCAAGGTGGATTGTAGTGTGGGTAAGGCTGTCCCGGAGGAGAGTTGTGGGGAGATGCCATGCTGCAGAGCCTGCATGATACACAGCAGGGTGGGAAAAGGTGAAATTATTCGGTATTTATTCGTGGGGTTTAAGGGCTTGTTTTAGAAGCTTCTGATACACATGGGGCACAAAAGCAACAGTAAGACTTTCCTGTTGATCAAATCATTGGCTTTTTTTTTTTTTCCTCAGTTTATTGTTTCAGGGTAGGATAGTCACATTTGGGCAAGGTGGGCACAGATGCAATGCACTGCATCAGTGTTTCTGAACTTGTTACTGAAGGCTTATGCACCCTTTTTTTGGCTGGGCTGGGATGTGTAAGTCATCTGTATTCCACACTTCCTTGGTAGTTGGGAAAGGGGATGAGGAATAAACCAAATATACCAAATAAATTTTGGTATACAAAATAATAATTTCATTTTTCTAAACATTTTAGTAAACATTGAGAACTTAACGGAGGCATCTCCTGACAGTACCTGCTGTAGGAAGTGCGTGTGAATATGCTTTGTCATTCGCGTTTACAGGTGTTCTTCAGGCTCCCATCTGAAGTCTTAGGAACTGCCAAGAAGCCACGCACCACACGGCGAGAGGCTGGGGGCAGATAATAATTTATATAGCTGTAAATGTTGTACAAATACTAACGTGGCGACAGCGTTAGTGTCAGCTAATGCATTACAGTTTGCATCCTGCAAGTATAAACACTACAGAAAATACACACTGCTTCAAATTTTATTGAACTATACAACTTATTACACAACATCTTATGCATGCTTCTAACAAGTAGATGCTAAGTATTGCAGTGACTAAACGCCATCTTTGAATATTGAAGATCAAGTAATAAATCAAACAGCTGATGGGTATTTTTAGATGTTAACAGGTCACTCAGATTTTACAGACATTATGCATCAATATATTTTTCTGAGCATTCGCCCTAACAAATTAATCCAAAACACTGCAGAAGGTAATTTCTTATTTAAAGCCAGACAAAATGGCCAGGGAGTTTAACTTCAGGTATAATTTTTTTTTTCAGTTTCAATGATACATATTAAGCTCACAGACCATGGTAGAACAAAAGAATCTCAGAGCTAAATAGAGGACCACAAGCAACAAAGAGGAAATGCAAGATGCAAAATGCTATCAGTGCTGGAGGCACCACTGTACCAAGGCACCGATCAAGTCAGCAGATCATAGAAATCGTAGAAACACAAGGTACAAGGTTGGAAAGGACCTACAAGATCATCTAGTCCAACCATCCTCCTATCACCAATACTACCCACTAAGCTGCTAAATCATGTAGTGTAGTGCCTTGTCCAGACGCCTCTTGAACACCACCAGGGACGGTGACTCCACCACCTCCCTGGACAGGCCATTCCAGGGTCTGCCCACTCTTTGGGAGAAAAAGTTTTTCCTGACATCTAATCTAAATCTCCCCTAGTGCAACTTGTGGCCATTCCCTCAAGTCCTATCTCTAGATATCTAGGAGAAGAAGCCAACCCCCTCCTCTTCACAGCCTCCCTTCAGGAAGTTGTAGGGTGCAATGAGGTCTCCCCTGAGCCTCCTCTTCTCCAGACTAAACAATCCCAGCTCGCTCAACTGTTCCTCAATAAGACTTGTGCTCTAGACCCCTCACCGGTTTTGTTGCCCTTCTCTGGACACGTCTCAGGGCCTCAATGTCTTTCTTGTAGTGAGGGGCCCAAAATTGAACACAGTACTCGAGGTGCGGCCTCACCAGAGCTGAGCACAGGGGGATGATCACCTCCCTGCTTCTGCTGGCTACACTATTCCTGATGCAGGCCAGGATGCCATTGGCATTTTTGGCTACCTGGGTACACTGTCGGCTCATGTTCAGATGACCAACACTCCCAGGTCCTTTGCCTCTTCACAGTCTTCTAGCTACTCTGCCCCAAGATGATCCAAGAACAACACACAGGATGATTAAGATTTCTAAGATTCATTGAAAATTTACCTTAGGTATTTTTTTTCTGTGAATGTAGCTTGGGAACAAGAACATGTGACCAAATATGCAAAAGACAGAATTATGTGAAAGACTAGTATACTTCATAAAGATTCTTAAATCACAGGCTCAGGCATTATTGAAAGCAAAATAAACTGAAATAACCCTGGACTGTATCTACCATGTATGCAGAAAAGGAAAGAAATTTCTTCATGTTCTTTGCAACTAAATGCATGCAACATAATATTTGAATTATAGGAATGTTTGCAAGGTAGTGCAGCAAATATATGAGGGTAATAAGGGAAATTCAAAATAGGAGACTTATGGAATTGTGGGTTTCAGGACCGATAGGACAACCATAACCAGACAGCGTAACTATCATATCCATACAATTTCTTATAAATACAATATGGAATGTAGGTTTTCTGAAAAAGATACCTAACTTCATTGTAAAGTGTCCAAGAAATGATGAGTTTGTTGCTGACATAATGCTTAATTACCATCTAAAGTAGGAACTTGTGTCTTATTTCAGAACTGAATGTCTCTAACTCCCATTTCTCAGCACTACATCTCATTATACCACTGTCAGGAAGGCTGACATCTTCCTATCAGACATCTTTCCAGGGTGTAAGTACCAATCGCAGTGATCAAGGCACCTTTCAGCCTTTGCTCTGACAAGTTGAATAAGTTGAGCTCCTGTAGGCCTTGCACTGGGGCACTTGGCTTCTAACCGCAGGCTGTGAAATCTCTCATCAGAATTTCACCTGTCCATCTGAGTAGAGTAAACAATGCCTTTTTTCCAGGTGATAAATTTTATCTCCAAAACTCTACTTTGAATGTTAATAAAAAAGAACATTCTTGAACAAGAAAGCTGAAAGAAATGGCAGGGGTAAACAAGAAGGAATAAAGGAACAACCAACAATTCCTGTTTTTAAGATCTAATCCAACTATCTCTATTCATCAAATTTTGGAAATACTCAGTTCCTTATGGCAGACTTGTGCCCATGGCATCATCCAGTTCCTCCCATGAAACTAGGCCTTCTGACAGATAGGCTGTGACCATCTATTAAATAGCTCTGGCCAGGAAGGGCAGAGCATCAACTGCTGTGCCAGGAGCTGGCACTTGTTCATTTCTACTGCTGCTGTTACAAGCCTTGTAGCCTCTGGGAGGAGGAGGAGGATGGACAGCTGGAAGCCCAAACCATTTCAGCTGTCTCGGCAAAAATTGGTAGAGCTATTTGCCAAAGCCACAGTTTGACTTTGCCACCTTGGTCTGGTTGAATGTACTGTACCTTGTAGGTAGAATATCCCAAGAAGCTCCGCACAGATGGAGAGATGTCCATGGGATATTTCACTGCCACCTTCAGTAGGAGTGGATGAGGCTCAGTAGCTGGGGGTTTTTAAAAATGCCGCCGTGTCCTCAAAAATAATGGCTTGTTTCCAAAATATGTCACTCTAAGAATTCACAGAAGGGGTCAGGTGAAAGTTATTTCAAACAGACCTCGTAACAGCTGGAAATTTGTGGTTGATGACTGGGGATGGGGATTCCTGCTGTTGTTCATTTCTACTTGAAAGGTTTGAAAAGATTTCCTCTACCTCCTGAGCAGACGCAGGGACTACAGTTGCCCTGCTGGCACTGCCACTTGAGCAGGAATGACAAGAGTTCTGTGGGGACATTTTCCAGATTACCTGAGAAATCAGTAATTTTATACTTCTTTGTGCTGGTACAGGATGAGGCTTCAGTTCTGACGGTTTTTCTTCATGCAGACCTTCAGATTTTAATCAACTCCTTTCTATCACATTTCTGTTACTTCTTAACTGCAGCTGAGGGCAGAAAAAGAGCAACAAAAATAAAAAAAGCTTTGTAGACATTTCCAGGAATGGTATTTGTCATTTAGGGAAGGTTATTTTTGCAGTTCCGATTATGAATGTTCACTTTATTCACACATCAAGCAGACTATCCTCTTAAACCATACGGTCAGAAGGTATACTGTTTCATACATTCAGATGTCTGAAAGCTGTCTGGAAATGTATTTCCTGCTTTCTGATACAGGAACATTTCAAGAGGAGGGGGTTTAATTTGTTTTGAAATTTCAACTCTTGTTCTGCTCAGGAAGCTAAAGTTGGAATCCATTAAGATGCGTTTTAGTGCAGTTTCTATTCTCATCGTCCTTTTCTCAGTAACCGTGCAATTCACTTAGTACTTCATTACAACCAGCAGCAATATGTATACATGGTGCACAACATGAGCCATTTTGTTTTAAAACAGATTGCAGATGAAAGGAAACCATTCATTTCTTGCTTGCTAGCTGTAATTACTAGAGCGCTAATTACTCCAAATCACTGACATCTCGGGTCAATAAGGATGACAACAGGAACATCAAAGACAAGATGCACACACGCAATTACAAGTCTCTAAAACCAGGCTGTAATATTATTTTATGGCTACTGTTTTTTTCAGTCAATGCTGAAAAATATTCAAGTTTGCTGAATGTTTACTATTATTTCCTTTGCAGTTTGACGGTGAGAACATGTATATGAGTATGACAGAGCCGAGCCAGGACTATGTGCCAGCCAGCCAGGTGGGTTAATTAATCTTCTCTGCCTTGTTTCAAATTGTAATTAAACAAATTCAAAGAGTTGCATTGCAAATGAGTGGCACTATCAGTAACTGCTGCAATCAGGAATAATCATAATTTATAAACAAAGCATTTAAGCCTTGTTTCCAGTTAATGAGATAGAGCTGATAAAACACCAGAGTTGGCGTTTGTTGAAAGATACTACCTTGTTTCCTCTCCAGAATGCAAGCAGCTGTTTTGCCAGCATGATCTTTCCTAAACAGTTGTTTTACCTTCAGGAAATAAAGTCTTTACAGGTGCAGGTTATTTGTTTATCTGACTGCAGACAAGTTAATCATTATCAGCTACACATGTCACAAATAGCTTTAATTATCACTCGTAGGCCAGTTGTAGTTGAGGAATTGCATTTTTAATGCTAATCTTATGGCTGAGGAATGTTGCCAATGTTATATGATTAGCAGTAGGGCTAAGGAAGTGTTTTGGTTTTCTGTAGCTTGCAGCCTGACAGGTTTAATGTGGTATGGATTCTTTGCAGGTATTTTTGAGCCCTTTCCTTTTTTGGGGAGCCTTACATGTTAAATTCTGGTATTAGATGTATATTTAAAAATCTTTCACCTTTTCACTCGAACCCTAAGATACTCTAGATTTCTGAGAATGAACGATTTTAATTACTTCTTAAAAAGCAAAAATAGTTTTGAGATTTTTGGTTTATCTGCCTTCAGCTACATCTATGTCTAAGGGAGAAGTTTTCATTTACTTCAAATGTTTTGGTCGGTTTAGTTAGTAAGTGATGGTGATAGTGGTTACAGACCAGTTAGATTGTGTCAGAAATTGCCCTGCATAATTAGACTTGTGGTCTAGGTCACGCACTATCTCAGGCCCAGCAGTGCCTAGTCTGATATGCTTCTTTCTAACAGAACTAAGTGGATTATGTCAAGTGCTCTCATTAGGTAGGAAATAAGTTTGTGTGTGAAGGAAACATGTAGATAGGAAATCAGGAAGAGATTTAGGTTAGGTGTCAGGAAAAACTTTTTCTCCCAAAGAGTGGTCAAGCATTGGAATGGCTTGCCCAGGGAGGTGGTGGAATCACTGTCCCTGGCGGTGTTCAAGAAGCATCTGGATGAGGTGCTACATGACATGATTTAGTAGCTTAGTGGGTAGTACTGGTGGTAGGAGGATGGTTGGACTAGATGATCTTGTAGGTCCTTTCCAACCTTGTGTTTCTATAATTTCTATGTGATTTAGGAATCAACAGCTTTGGAAAGGGACAGTGCGTTCAAAGCTAAATGTCTTCATGAAGTAGGGTTCTTCAGATGCACGGGTTCCTTTTGGGGCAGGGAAGCAGGACGTTGTATGAGGTGAGCTACGTTGTTCAATCAAAAAGACCATCTTTAAAATGTTCCACTATGTTGCTTCCCAGCCTTCTGTTGAAGTTATTCTGAAGTACCTTTAGAGAGCAGCTGTACTTTATGTTTAGGATTTGTGCATGATTGAACTTACTCAGCTAAGAACCCTCCAAGATCCAAAGGTAGTTTAGACTAGAACTGTTTGATTAAAAAATGAAAAATTATATTATTAATTTTTCTCTAACCATTAATCCAAAAACTGTACTGACAAGTTTTAGTATTACTATTAGATTAAAGCAGCCTAGTATCATCTCATTTCTGCCTTAAGGGTTTTGAAGTGCAAGGGCTAATTGAATTTGTTTGAAACAGTGGAAATACAAACTCTGTGAATGATTGCTGTTATAAGGCAGCTGCTACCTTTCAGAGAATCATTATGTCTGTCTTAAATAGTTTTGAATAAAGAATTGCAAATCCGCATTATACATCAGAATTATTTTTCTTCTGTTGATATTTTTGTACTGTGTATGCATGTAGTTTAAATAATTTAAATGGCATATTGAAAAATTAAGAGTATAAGTTTTAATCTTTTATGCGGTTTCTACATGTGCTAACAAGGCCCAGATCTGCAGAGATATTTATTCATCTAACACTCACTGGTTTTGGTGGAAGTAAGGCGCTTAAAGTATCTTTAAAGATCCAGGCCTAGATATTTTAAATGCAAATGATTTTGTCTTCAAGGAAAATAAAAAAATCTATCAAATGTGACATTTCCAAATGTGAAGATGACAGAAACCCTTGAAAGCTTACTAAGGGCTGGAACCAGGAAAGAGCTTACATATTTATAGTCTTGCTATGGCAAAGCTGAGTTCTTGGGTGTGTGGCTCCTGGATGGAGTTCAAAACCCAGAGGTGGGTGTCAAAACTCTGTCCGTTGCTAGGGCATCCATGTGGCAAGAAGTAGCTCAACTGCCAGGTGCAATATTTTAAGTTATTACGGAATGCACATGGGTCAGCCAGCATCCTTTGCCTGTTTGGGAGAAGCCATCAGCCTTGGGCTGTTGCATCCTCCTTTCCCTTACTGCAATTCTGTCCTGGTGCTTATACCACTGCAGTGGTATATATGAAAGCCTGTAACAATAACTACATTTAAAAATGGGAAGCAAAAAACCACACTAGAGGGAAGGTCGGGAGGTGTTGGAAATTCTGTCCCTCTCTTGTTTAGGGAAGAACTGGGACTGCTAGAGAAGCCTTCCTGAACCTGTTCCTGATGTAGATTGCTGCTACCCATTCCTTAGAGGAGCTCTCCATTGACAGTACTGGTGAGGTCTTCACCAACTGTAACGAGGCACCATTCCTATCTCAGGTGTAAACATTTGGTGGTCACCCAAAATTGGTGAACTCACTGCCCCTTCCACGTCCAATCTGCTTGTTAAAACTGGATGGAATATGATATTCACTGCTCTGAGAACAACACATGCCACATTGTGTAGTTTACTGGGGAAGGAGACTAAGTGGAAAGAATGTGGCTGTATTTCTCTCATCCTTGTTTTCAGGACTGTTTGTTCATTTTTCCCCTCGCTGCTACTGGATATAAGACAAATATTCTTGCAAGAAGAGATGAGAAAATGTTCTTTCTCAGATGAAAGCCTAGTCAATTAATCCATGGAGTTTTCTCCTGTGCACATTTTGCATCTGTCCTCACAAGCCTTGCAGTTGCATGACTTCAGCAGGAGGAGTGCTGGCTCCCTCCTATCCCCAATAACTTGGTTGTTCCCTTGCAAGAGCACAGATGAGGGTTTGAATCCTGTCAGAATGAGGAGTGAATTAATTTCTCTGCTTTCCTTGATGGGTGCACATCTGTTAACTAAAATATGAATCTCACACGTTAGAATCACAGAATATCAGGGATTGGAAGGGACCTTGAAAGGTCATCTAGTCCAATCCCCCTGACAGATGTGTGATCCTATCCGAAACTTTTATTTGAGCTGTGATCATGCTGGCCAAGCCAGACACGAGCATCATTTTCTAATTGCGGAGTCTGACATGGTTTATTTGGAAGGTAGGTTGGCAGACTGAGTCATGGTATAAAACTCCAAAGGCCAAGAGGTTTCCACTAGGCTCTCTTTAGGATTATGTGACTATAGAGGCAGGACTTTTGAGGTCCTGATGCACCCTGACATGCTCACATCCTTGCTTTAGATCTAACCCTGAGAAGTTTGTTTTGCTTGTTTTGCCTTTTCCCTCTAACTATTCCTAGAAGAAATTTCAGGGCTATAAAATAAACTGTGTTGCAGAAGAAAATAAAATTTAGACATCAGAAATGTTTCAATTGCCCTGAAAAAGCTGAAATTGCACTGCAGTTCTCTCTGTTTACTGCAAAGTGTTCATATCCAGAAAAACATCACCTTGTATTATTTTAAGGGTTTTAATCAACTTATCCCCTTTAGGCTAACATAAATAAAAGCTCAGCCATTGGATAGGAAAAATACAGTTTTGTTCCTTTTGCTATATAACATCAAACATCTGCATAGTTTCGTAATCCAAGACAAGTTGCCTCACAGCATCCCTCAACAATTATCATTTCTGTTCAATTTTCAAATCAGTACATGCTTTGGGACTTATAGACTAAGTTGCTAAGTAGCAACATATGGCTCACTACTGTTCCTGTGATGTTGCTGCAAGCAAATAGCATAATTCTATACTTGAAATGATTTTTACAGAAAGCCAGTCCTGGAACTGAGCCAGAAGTGTAAGTATACAGTAAAAATTAATGATATTCTTTTAGACTGTCCCAAAAGGCTGTTTGGCAATGTTGTCTCTGTGTACATTTTATACATACACGTAAGTACTGTATTTTTGATTGTGATGTATGTAGTATAGGACTCTGCACTGCAGGCATCTCTTAAATGAGTTATGCCAGCCATATTAACAAACATACACAGTAAAACTATATGACATTTTCACTACTAATTGCACTTCAATCTGAAAATATTTATCATTTTAAAGTAAAACTATGCCAACTGCTCTGCATTTCAAATTCTCACAAATATATTGTTTTCTCCCCACACCTATAATTGGAATCTTGGAGATGAATTGTTCTTCATGTAATTCCTCCTCCTGTAATTTGTGGACCATGTATAGCAGAGTATAAAATTATATTGTATATTTTGCATTTCTTCCTAGTCACTATGTAGAATGTAATTCAGGACTCTGGTGCACAGCATATTGCAAACATTGGTGACCTTCCCAAAGCCTGATAAATGTAAAGGGTAATGAATCCAGCTGCCAAATCCCCTGCGTGATCCAAAGGGAAAGGAGGAAGAAGGGCCCAGAGCTGATGGTTTGGGGCAGTAACCCCCTTGCTCCAGTGTGAAGAAAAGAGAGGCAGAGGAAGGAACGCTGTTTGCACAGAGATGGTATTTTCCTCCCTCCCAGAGCTTTGCTGGGGGGATCTGTATAAGATGTGTTTGCATGCTCTTTGTTACAGTGGGCACCATGGGTGTCAAAACTGTTTTGTCCTGTACAGCTCCAGGGTAAACACAGGATGGAATGACATCCAACAGAGAGACTTTTCACATTAATAGAAAAGTAAAGGTTCCCTGCCTTTTGTTGCTGTATGCACATGGTCATAGATATATCCCTAACTTCTTACTTCATGTTTATTCCCTAATTACTTAGAATTAATGGCATAGCTACTACTCATGTGAAGTAGGGGTGGATAAATGCTACACAATAGCTCGCTCCCTTGCTCTGCATTGATCCTTCCCTGTAGGTAGACTAGAATTTCAGGCTTCTGTATCCCATTCCCGTTCTTCTCTCTTGTCACTTTTCTAGAGCTGGAGTCAGCAGAGTGATGCACAAGTTGGCTGCCTTGGAAAGGGTTCAGGAAAAGCAGCATTCTTAGATGGAGAATCACTAAGTGGTCTGATGTAGTCCCATGGGTACCTAGTACCCTAAAGTCCAGAGCAATCCTGCCCAAAAGCTGAAAAGCCTTTGCTCATTGGTGCCGAGGCTGCTCTTCAGTGAGAGGGCAATGCCACCTAGTCAGTCTGCTGTCTGGCTGCAGTTCAGGGCTGTTTTGGACCATTATCCACCTCCCTCTTCCTTGTCCGCTATCTTTTCATTTCATTTCAAAAATAGAATATCAACAGAAGGGAGTCTACAGGACCCTCCTCTGTTTCTCTGAAGTAGGCTGTAGATGCCACTTTCCA
>VXBJ01002330.1:218613-267371 GCA_013400055.1 Nycticryphes semicollaris
ATTGCTGTTGTCTACCATATGAAGAAACACAAAAAAATTGTTTGCAGGATCATTGACTTGAACATATCAATGGCACTGTTGGACAATTCTTGCTGAGTGTTAAGATGATTTATGTAACAGACCGAAGGTTTCCACAGTAATGCATTATAGTCTTAAGCTATCAAACCTTGTTCATGCAGAGACAAAAGAAGCAGCTGAAAAACACTTGCTTCTGAAGGTCCTCTGTTTAGAAATTAGAGATAAGGTTGATCCTATTAAAACTTTTAGAAATATCTGCTGTCAAATATATTATCCTGACTTTCCAATGTGCATAAGGTACATTGCTCTTTTTCCTCTTCTAATGAGCTCATTGTTTTTACATTACTCTCGATTCATAAGTATTTCAGTTATGTAACAATGTGTTCAATAATAGAAGAGGAGACAGCCTGAAGCATCTATCTTTTAAAAACTGGCATCTTTCCACAGTTCAGATGCAGAAGCCTTGGTGCAAATGAAAAATTAAGACACGCTCTACATAGTTGGCGGTGCCATTCATTTCATTTAAATTAAATATCTATAGGCAAATTCCCAGTTTTAAAGAACTGTTGCTAATACTAGATTCTGTTGAGTTATATGTATGGTGACTGACGCACCCACTGAGCTCACAAATTATACTTACTTCATGTATGTTGTCTTCTGTGCTGTAATATAGCAACGGCTCTGCTCTTCCCAGAGGGATTTACATTGGGTGTTTGAAGCTTACTGCCTCTTGTGGTCAGTCTGAGGCATAATGATCAAAACACTTTTACCCCATGTGAAAAGGGTAACAAACTGGATGGATGGCCAGGGCCAAGACGTTGTGGTGAACAGAGCTGGTGGCCAAACACAAGAGGTGTTCGCCAGGGCTTGGTATTGGGGCCAGTTCTGTTTAACACCTTTATTGATGATCTGGACGAGGGGATCGAGTGCACCCTCTATAAGTTTGCAGACACCAACAAGTTAGGTGGGAGTGTCAACCTGCTTGAGGGTAGAAAGGCTGTACAGAGGGATCTGGACAGGCTGGATCAATGGTCCAATGCAAATGGTGTGAGGTTCAACAAGACCAAGTGTTGGGTTCTGCACTTGGGTCACAACAACCCCATGTAGTGCTACGAGCTTGGGGAAGAAAGCCTGGTGAAAAAAGATCTGGGGCTGTTGGTCGATAGCTGGATGAACATGAGCCAGCAGTGTGCCCAGGTGACCAAGAAGACCAACAGCATCCTGGCCTGTATGAGGAATAGCGTGGTGAATAAGACCAGGGAAGTGATCATTGCCCTGTGCTTGGCACTGGTGAGACCCCACCTCGAGTGCTGTGTCTAGTTCTGGGCCACTTACCACAAAAAAAGACATTGGGGTTCTGCAGCGGGTTCAGAGAAGGGCAACGAAGCTGGTGAAGTGTCTGGAGAACAAGCCTTATGAGGAGCAGCTGAAGGAGCTGGTGTTGTTCAGCCTAAAGAAAAGGAGACTGAGGGGAGACCTTCTCGCTCTCTACAATTACCTGAAAGGAGGTTGTAGTGAGGAGGGGGTTGGCTCCTTCTCCCAAGTAACAAGTGACAGGGCAAGAGGAAATGGCTTCAGGTTATGCCAGGAAAGGTTTAGATTAGGTATTAAGAAAGATTTCTTCACTGAAAGAATTGTCAAGAACTGGAAGAGGCTGCCCAGGGAAGTGGTGGAGTCACCATTCCTGGAGGTGTTTTAAAGACCTGTAGATGCAGTGCTTAGCAATATAATTTAGTTATGGTTTTGGCAGTGTTAGGACGATGGTTGGACTAGATGATCTGAAAAGTCTTTTCCAACCTAAACAAGTTTATGATTCTATGCAGCAGGTTGTGCAAGCATTCCCCTTATTTTTCTGATAACAAAGAGTATCTGGGTTCCTCAAAAATAAGTACTAGATTTTTTTTGTTTGTGTTACTAGCATAGCAGGATGCTTAGCCCTAATTTAAGTTACGTGTTCCTAAAGTAAAGAACTGACCTTTGACATGCACCTCCCACACACAGAGTTTCCCTCCTACCCCCCCTCTTCCATAGCTTGTGGCTGGATTTGGCAAGGCTAAGTGGAATAAAAGAGAAATTGAAGGGCAGCAGTGAGGTCATTATTAAGGAACAAAAGCGTGGACTTGGGTTGGACAGTCAATCAGGTTTAAGTGTCCCTATCATTTTATTCTAGAAAGCTTTTCTATAAAATTATAGGCTAAGGTGGCATAGTTAATGATGTCTCTTGATCTCAGAGTGGGCATCTCAAAGATGATCTGCTTTATGAAGTTTCCATCACTTAAGGCAGAAATGTCACAAATATTTAACCAGAAACCAAGAATGCTGTTCTTTAGATATGGGAAGACATCCTTGATTCAATCAGCTTTTTCATAGTTTCTTGTCTGTAAATAGCCCAAATTTAAGGATGCTCACTTCCGAGGATATAATAAAGGGAAATTAAAGCCTGTGTGTTCAGTGCTGTGCAGTGGTTTAAAGGTTTGACTTTGCAGAGAGCTTTCTCTCTGGAATGTAATAAAGGTCCAGGAAGTTCGCCTAAACTGGAGAGCAGATAAACACCTCATCCACTCCCATAGTCATGAGATGAAACCGAAACCACTGGCAAAATTCCTAAAAGCTCTCTGGTAAAGTAAATAAAGCATTTACCGCTACTCTTTTTTCAATTCAAAACTGAAAAGGCGAGCTTGCTGGTATTTCTATCACTAGTAGAACGAAAAGGAGCTATTCCAAGTCTTTCTGAATAGAGAAAGTCCCGCTGATAGTAAAGCCAGCTATGAAGGAAAACACCCTTGGGGGTGGGGGAGACCCTAACTTTTCTGTCCACTCCCAAGAAAAACCTAACAGAACTGAAGGCACCGCTTTTTCTTTGTTGTTGTTGTTGTTGTTATTATTATTACTATGTGAGCTGTACTTATGAGTTGTAACTGGATACAGGGAACGTAGCTTTCCCTAATGCTTTTGAAGGTAGAACTGCTTTCATTAGAAATTCCAGGTAAATGGCTTGGGTTGGAAGGCAAGATACTCTAAGAAAGCCCAGGGGTTAGGACAGGATGATGATTGGCCTGGGAGTGGGAGCTGTTGCTGCAGGGAAAACCTCAGGCCTGGCCTTGTACTGGAGTTCCCATAAATGCCTTTTTGGGGGAAAATGTAATGACGTTATGTTCCAGAAGAGACCATTGGATCACTGGTACATCTTTCTGGGATATGTTTGGTTTGCTGCAAATGTATCTATATTTATATATGTCATACTTTTGATTGATGATGTGCCAGTGTGCCAAGTCATTACAAGCATCTACGCCACGCTCCTGGACAAGACAAACTGGAGCATTGTCTCGGCACTGTTGAAATAACTTCCCCAAGGAAGGTCTGTCTGTGTGTGTTACATACACACTTACTAAATATGAAAATACCAAACTGGCTGAAACTGTCAGGTGAATAGGGTGCTCTGCAGATTCTGTCAAATATCTATTCATACCATTAGCATATGGCCTGCATTCTCTCTAGCTTTATTGAAGTAATAAAGTACATTATGTCTTAAAAATAAAAGAAAAAAGAGGGAAAAACTCACATTATAGGAAGTACTAGTGCTTGAATTATATGTTGTTTTGGGGTGCTATTATTGCCTTTGCTACAGTACTCTCTACTACTTTAAGAAGCTCATTTAAGTGTAGTGGATGATGATGTGGGATCAAATGCACTCTAACTGGTTCACATGCAATAACCATGTCATAGTTTCTTGTTGTTTGTTTTATTAATAGTCAGAGAACAACCATCTCTTTAAAATGCTTAGCCCATATAATATGTATAACATTATTATATAGTTACACTTGACACAACTTGGGTTGTGGAGTTCTATACCACTAGTGTTTTAATTTCTTTTTAGTAAATGAAGCTAATGTCCTAATGGCAGTTCAATTGCTCCCACCATTTTTGAACTGTCAGTAATTAAAGACACATTTGAAACACAGCAAATCAAAGTTTAACTAAGGTAAAAAGCAGACTATGCACATATGGTATGCAAGAAGGGTGTACAAATAAGGCAGCAGATTTACTGAATGCCCCCAATATTAGGCACACCCAGCTTGTCAATATTTGGTTTAGGAATATTTGCTTTCAGTAGCGAATGTAGAAGTCCCTTCTTGTTAAAGAAGTGGTGAGAGAATACTGTAGACTCTTGTCATATTCTTGCTTAAGGAAAGTAGAGACAAATATTGAGTTACCATGTCTTTGTACCTGCAAAATCAGGAGAGGGAAAACTCTCGAGGCCATCAGTCTTTTGTGGCAGTAGAACAGTGTTGAACAGTGTTGAACACAAAATGCCCTCTTTTTACAGCTCATGAATCCCTTCTGGTGGCTGTAGGTTACATGGTTCTAAGCTCACCAGGGTCAGAGAAACCAAATCTAAGTGTACTTCCGTGGGATAGTGCTGGTCCAGAAGAGCATTATGGCTGTTGTCCCTTCCTTCATTTCTGTTCCTGATTTGTTATTATTGTGTTAGACCTTAAGCTCGCTTTACAGAATCACAGAATATCAGAGATTGGAAGGGACCTTGAAAGATCATCTAGTCCAATCCCCCTGCTGGAGCAGGAACACCTAGGTCAGGTCACACAGGAATGCATCCAGGCAGTTTAGACACCTTTCTTTTTATCATTGATTTAAAATAACAATAAATAGCAAATAGTTAGTGTATACAGTGTCCATGATACTTTTATATGGTTTTGCACAGTTTATACATTGTGGTTGAGTAAATATGACGTGTATAATATTTAGAGAGGGTCTATTTTTCCTGTGTGCATGTCCTCCCTTGGAGGTGTCTCAGCTGATGGCTGCATCATGGCTTCTAAAAGCAGGGGCAAATGTGACTTAAAACTGGCAGCGCTCACACCAACTTCCCATTAAGGAGGAGGTAGAGGCAGGGGAAGAGCGAAGTCCTGTGCCAGAGGTGAGAAACACAGCTAGAAAGCATGGACAGAAGCAAAGTCCTCACACTGAAGGATAGCGATGATGCTGCCAGACCTTTTCGTCTCTGTTTTGTTGTTTTAATTCTTTGGGATTCTCCTTTGGCCTTTAGAGTCTACCTTTTCTGTTCTATTTCATGCTAAAATATTTGGTAACAGAGGTATAAACCTTGCTGGGAAACAAGCAAAGCAACTAAAACCATGGCAATGTGCACTAGAATAAGTTCTTCTGTGTTCAGCAACTCATTGAAGACCTGTAACACTGTTGGTGGTCTGATTTAGGTTTTTATATCCATCCTTGTAACCCCAGGCATCAGGGAGGACACTGTTACTACGATGACTAATGAAAAAACCCTTTGTTTATAATTGGGCATTGATTCTTCCCTTGTCCTTCTGCATGAATTCATACAACATACCATCCTCCATTTGCAAGCTCGTACTGAGGAAAACAGTTTCTTCTAATAGCTGCTCTTTGAAATTGTGCCCTAATTTTTGTCTTTCCCAAAGACACTTTCCAGGAGCAGAATGTATTTAAGTCCTTGCATTTCTAGAATTAACAAAAGCAGCACTCGGAGCAGGGCTGCCTTACTGCAGAGGGGCAGGAAGGGTGGAAGCACTCTCTGTGCTATGAACCTCATGGCTGTGGGTGTGGGATGTGCAAAGGCGCATCACTTGCAAAGATGAGAACTGTGGCTGTTCTCAGAAAAGCAGAGCAGGCTTTCAGGCTGAACCACTGCAACTGTTCCCTTTAACTCTTGATTTGGATCATGTATCTAACCCTGCTCACCTTTCTCCTTTAAGAAATATAAGCATACCCACCCCTACCCCCGAAATGAGCCTACCTGCTGTACGAAGAATGTAGATAAATAATAGCAATTATCCACCTTGGTGCATTACTCTGACTTTGCCTGTGGCTTTTCCTTGGATCAGATTGAGTTGGATGACTTAATGGCAGCGGACAACAAAAGAATAAAGAGTTGCTTTGTGGAGTAACTCATTTAGATGACTGACAAAATGTATGTATCGTTGAGTTTATAGATTAAGAAAGGAAAAATCAGTGTTTTTGAGACACCATAGATGTATTTTTTATAAACACAAAGTATATTCATACAAAGTATATACTTTCTGTATTTATTTGTTTTTCTTTGTAGCAGAACAAATGCATGGCTCTCCTGTAAACCTAAAAATGGTATCTCGCTTCTTCACTATGTAATTCTCGATCTGAGTAGCAGGGAGTCTTATGAACCATTTTGAGCCAATGTTAATATTATAAATTGCATTCCTTTTTCCACAATTCCCATGAAAAAGGTATTCAGCTAGATGAACACTCTTGGAAAATTTTAATAGGACCCTTGAAATCTGTTTGAATTCAGCTTCTTTTAAAAAAAATCTCTTTCTAATGGAAGCTGTGAAAGTATCAGAGATTCTTATGCCTCAGAGGCAATTTTTCTTCCACACATAATGGTGAAACTCCACTGTTATAATATGTGGGTGTTCAAAATAATCGTTTTGTTAAATTGAAGCTCCTTCTTAGAAGTAGGTGAGTTGGGTTCTTTTTGTTTGTTTTGTGTGATTTTTATTATTATTCTTGATCAGTATTCCTATGATTTTCATAGCACTTTCTGTTGTGGTTTTTTTCCAGTCTTTTCCTGGCGCAAGTCTCGAAAGTGAAGATTTTAACATACCTCCTATAACTCCTCCGTCATTGCCTGACCACTCCCTGGTGCACTTGAATGAGATAGAGTCTGGGTACCACTCCCTATGTCATCCCATGAACCACAATGGCCTCCTTCCATTCCACCCGCAAAACATGGATCTACCTGAAATTACAGTTTCCAACATGCTCGGCCAAGACGGGACACTGCTTTCCAATTCCCTCTCTGTGGTAAGCATTTTTTACTCTTTCCCTTCTATTCTGCTTTAAGGTGTGATATCATGGAAGTACAGAGCTGTTTGAAATCCTCCAAGGGGCCCAGCTCCTGCACCACTCAAGCGAGCTTTTTTGACATCGTGCTCCCTGTGTGAAAACTTCCCCCAACCCCAGGCATTGGGGGTTTTTACAGCTGAGTTCCTCAAAGCCAGGGTGTTATCCGCCGCCTTGAGTATAATGACTCCCCCTTTACATGGATGTAAATAATGACAAAAGGAGGCTCAAGACTTTGACTTCCACTGGAGCAGGGTATGGATCCAGATGGCTGTTGTTCTGTGTTTGTCTGATGAGGCTCTTTCCATTCTCATTTGCATGTGCTGAGAGATGTACAGAAATTTAATATCTCCTTTCTTGTTTACCGCACGTTTGGAAAACAGCAAATGTTATTTCTGATTCTAGGCCAAATCTTATAGCCTTTTTGCAGTTCCTAGTCTTTAGCCAGCCAGAATCCAATTGAAATGACTGGGCGATTTGCTTATAAAGTCTGTCAGATAGTCATTATGGTTGTAATCTTGGGAAGCCTGATATTATAAATCACTTCTTTGAATGTTAAATTGCTTGCAACAACTGCAGAGCTACTTTACATGTTATATTTTCAAGTGAGCTTTACAAATAATTAGTATACTTCTTGCATAGTAGCTTCAGACAAGACCGTTCTACCAAAGAGGCCATTATTTACCACCAGTGTACACTTCTAGTCCAAAGAGTTAAAAATCCCATGGAAGAGGACAGAGCCTAGCACTGTGTTTGGCTCAGTGGACTTCAGGAACTCTGCTAGATGAGCTGCCCAGGAACTGCAGATCTGGACAGGCGAAGTTACGGATCTGGCATTCCTAGAGATCCTAGAGATCTGGGCTTCTCACCGAGAGATCAGAGGCTTAGGACCCTGTGTCCCAGCTGGGAGGCTCTGCACTTAGGGACTGAGGCTGCTTAGGCTTCCAGCTTGCTAGCTCCTCATCGCTTTACCTAAAAAAACCCCAAGAATGAATCATTTCTGGGAGCTGAGGCAGCATACGGAGGTTTGGGGGCTGAGGGTTCTAGGCTCAGCTCCCCATTCAGCTTCTTAGACTAACAGCCCAGGGCCAGGGGCTGGGGGGCAGTGGTGGCCAGAAAACAGTTAGTTTACAACAACAACCAAACAAGCGTTGTCACAAGGCTTCATTGCAACTTAATTAAAATAAAGCTGCCTTGATTTCGAGGAGCTCTGTATTCCCTCTGAGGATGTCCAACTAGCGGTACTGCAGGGGGGGATAGTCTTGGCTACTTATGTGCTGCTTAGTTGTTATTGATTTACTACAATGTCACACTCTTTGTGTTTGAGGTCAGAATCTGACCCCAGGGTTATGTTCAATAATGGGAGGGGGAGGAGAGGCAGATTTTTCATAGAGAGGTATAAATATACTTTGTGGAAACATTTTGAATTTTGCTTGCATTTCTACAAAGCTGATGAGCATGAGCTAAATCTTGTGTGGGGTTCTGAAAATCAGAACTACGAAAGGACTTGAAAAAGTAAAAGGAAGGCTTGGCACTCCAGTCAAGACAAGCAGTATTTCACTGAATTGACCTCTTTTGAGCCATGGCTATGGCTTGAAACTATGCATTCTTTTAAGCTCTGATGTTCCACATTAACCTCTTGCAACAAGCTCTGAACAAAGGGCCTTGAGAGTTTGTAGATCATCACAGTGAATTATTGCATCCAGGGCAAATACAAAAAGAGCTGAATAATAGAACTAGTCAATTTTGCTATTGTGACTTAGTGAAGATCAGAAAAAATGAAAAGCAGACATCAAGAAAATATGCACTAAATTTTAAGAGTAATTTCTGAGGATTCATTCAATAAATAAAGCATGATCCTTGAAGCATCATGGGCTAAGTCAACTGTTATCCCTAACTTGCATGCTCTTTGCACACAAGAGGGCCTCTTAACTAGCAATAGCTTTAACTCAAGCTGACTTGTCTTTCAAGGGGATTAAGCTACATCTCACATTGGTACAACTGATAGGATGCCAACACCACGATTTTGTATGGTTCAAACACTGTTTGGCAGTTTAGTTTCTCCAATTTGAATTTGATAACTTGAGAGGAATTAACTTGAGGGAGATAATTTAAGTTAATTCTTCAGTGAACTCAGTGACTTCTTCAGTGAATAGAATGGCCCCATTGTCCTCTTGGCTTTCCATTGATGAAAAAAACAACAGAGGATTTTGTAGAGTTAGCATTCTTTAGTTAGCTTTGAAGCTTTTCTCTATAATCCAGAACCTTTTACAGTTTTTTCTTCAATATGACTCTTTTCTCTTGCTATTACTCCTCTGTAAGTTTCATTTTTACTATCTCATCAAACTCTGATCCATTTAACAAGTACTTATAATATACTTATATTGCCTCACAAAGAAAATAGTGTATAAGTTTCTGCAATCTATCTAAACCGTTGGTGCCATATAATTTCTGGTATATCAACTACCACTTAGTGTATTTGGAAACCATGTATCTCACTTCATTTTTCAGAGCACTAACGAGTATTTTTAGAAAAATTATTCTTAGAAATGAATCTGTTGGCTGTTCTGTATCCATAATTAATTTCACATCTTCAGCAAATTTTACTTATATTGGGATAAATTCAGCTGCAGTGCAATGTGCTTCTGAATTTGGTCTACTTTTTTTTTCACTTTCAAAATCCTTCCTTTTAGCCAGTTTTTAACCCATGTTGGTATTTTAGCAATAATACCTTCCTTTTTGTTTCTGTTAGAACAAGTGAGTGGTTTTCAGTTGGTGTTTTTACAGACAAAACATTAATTAATGCTAGCCAAACGAGACCAAAGAAACACAGTGAGCTCAGAAACAAAGTAAGAAAATAAGTTGCACACTGATTCTAGTATTTCTTTCATCTCAAATACTATGTGTCTTCAGATGAAGATTTCTACGATTTTGGACAGATTGAAAATTGAGGCTGTACCCCTCCTAAAAACACATCTAAACTCTCCACATAGAAGTCGTGATTTCATACTGTGCAGCACTCCCTCAAAGCTGCAGATGAAATCCCTTTGAGTAAGGATTGCAGGATTTGCTCCAGCTCTGTAAGAATGCTCCTATGTGGAAGTGCTTAAACACACACAATGAGAGCCCACTACAGGCTCAGTGAATTCTTATTAGGGATCAGCTTCTTACAGACTTTTTACACTGTAGGAATTCTTTCTGAAAAGTTTTACAGTGTTGGGAGGTGAAAATTTCCCATTGCCATTTACTGTGTCTGATACTTAAATTTTGAATTAGCTATCTTTGAAGTTTTTCTTGATTGATTTGACTTCCCATTGCACCCCAACTGCTTTTTAAAAAAAAAAAATCACAAAAATTTTCTCTTTCTTGTTATTCTGCTGTCATTTCATGTATTGGCTTCTGTGTTTGTATATTCCTGTCCTCTGCTTAGGTGACATACAGACACACACACCCATGCACACGTACACTCATTTATACTGTGCTGGCGTGCACAGATTTCTTTAGATGCTCATTATATCTGGAAAATGGGGTTCAGAAGTCTACAGAATTTGTGTGGGATGTGACACATGGTGGTGTGGACACACAGTCCAACGCCAGCGTTGGTGGGCCGTGTGGGAGCTCTCTAAAGTCCTCCTTCAAAATGGACATGACTTCTATTTCTGCTTCTTAAGTGTACTCAATTAGGTATAGATAGAGCTGCTTAATGAAGATGTACTGGTGGTCCTGTAAGCATGTTTGTTTCTCTATCATGAGAAAGGGATCCCTTCCTGATTTATTACAGCTGAGGTAGCCCTGTATACGTTTGGTTCAGTTTCAGTTGGGGCTTGACCTGTCAGCACTTCTCTGTTTGCATGAATTTCCCTGAAAATATTCCAGAGGCCACAAGAAATACCCCTCTAACAATTGCAAATAAATGCATGTATATAACATCCTATGAGAATATGGATTTATCTGTAAAAATCCTTTTGGATATCTTCTATAAAATGAGTTTTACTGTGCATTCATTCTATCAACAAAATTATAGACATTTCAGCTTCTCTAGTATATCCTATAGATGATTGCTTTTTTCCCCAAGAAATCAAGGTTAAAAATCACAGTGCTGTTTCTATGTAGAAGGAAAAAAAAAAACAAAACCAAACCCTATTTTTGGAATACTTTCATTTATAATCTTGTGCTGATCTTTTTGAAAATGTGGTTCATGACATACTATAGAAAATTTACAAGAAAGAAATAAAAGAGATTTCAGTTTCTTGGAATGCTTCAAATTTCTGGGTTTGAAGTTTAAAGTATAAAAGATGTTAAAAGGCAATAAAATCAAGGGATTTATTTCCCAAATGCTCTACTTGTGCTGGCAACAAAAGCCAGCATAATGTATATACTTAGGTTTATTGTCATTTTTAGTATACAGTCAAGGCACACTTTGAATTCAAAGGCTACTGTACAACTGTTTTGACAACCACCACATCAGTAGGTAATGTGCAGGACATATGAAACTGAAGCAAAAATGTTTCTTTAGGTCTATAGGGAGTGCAGTGCATCAATGAATTCAGATATATTAGAGCAGCATGAATTTCTAATATGTTGCTCTTATGGAAAAGACCACTGGCATATTGAATAATGCTGCTTTCAAGGCAGAGCAGAAGATGTGATTACAGACAATTTCAATGCTGTTTTTAAAATAAATATTTTCGAAATCTTGAGGTATTTTATTTCATGTAATGCATAAAATATGTAACAGTGGACTAGAGCTAAAGATCTTCTAGGACACCAAAGAGTAGATGATGTCAGCTGTAATTATTCAGATGTGGAATAATAGAAGCATTAGTTTAAAATAAAATGCATGTCACAAAGGCCCATGTCCTTACATAAAACAAAGCAATAAAAAGCTTTTTTTTTTTGGCCCGCTTTGACAGAAGAATAAGGGCAATGAATAATTATTTAACATTATGCCCCAATTCATCAAAGCCTGAACAATTACATTTTACTTTTTCATGAATTATATTTTTATATATGCAAACCCATAAGAGAGTAATATCTCAAGCAGACTGTGGCACTGTAAACCGTCTGGTTTTTTTGAGTTTTTTTTTTTCATTTTTATCTCAGGTAGAATGAAGCTAGTATTTCTTATTCATAGCACACAGTAGCTAATAAATCCAATACAGGAGATGGTTGTTGTTGTTGTAGCTGGGTTGTGTTTAAGAGATTTTGTTTAACTGCTTTCATACATATTAGTTAAGATTCAATACTCATATCTCGTCTTGAGTCTGACCTATACAGTTGATTTTTTTTGGCACCTTTAAGCATTAGAGCAAACTACTGAGTCAAAGAGAAATATTTTATTTCTGATGAACAAGATGAGTAACTTTCATAACAATACAAAAGATTTCCCCCTTCTAACCTAACTGGTGAGATTTGAATCATGCTTGGATACTTTTTCTAGCCTGTATTGCACGCCACTGGTTGAAGATGCTTTTAGTCTCTGGTGAATACTTCACATTTGTGCCTCGTTACCAGGCTCTGGTCTTCAGTTTACATCAAAATTTACTGTTACGCTACACAGACCTGCTGCTACCCCAAATTTTATTGCAGTGAGTTATTGCCATCAGAACCACCAAATCATAAAGCTAAGGTCATGGAACACGTTGTGTTAAAGTATTCATTACTATTTTTTTTCTCCTATTAAGTAACTTTGTATTCTTGCAGGATAACTTTCTTTTCCTTTTAAAACAAACAAACAAAAAACCAAAAATACCTCACTGTATTTTACAAGTTGGATTGTCTCTCTGAAATAAGCCTTGTGTGGCAAAAGGTTACAATAGTTAGTGTATGTTTTGTCAAACAGCCTAACTATTGAGATGCACAGCCAAATCTTCAGCTGATGTCAGTCAGCATAACTTTATTGTCTTCAGTAGAATGATGATGATTTATTCCATCCAGGGCTCTGGGACATCATGTTTCTCTTTCCTTATTTCTGATGTCTGCTCCACTCTTTTGTCATCAGAAAGACAACAGAAACGATATGTAGAAGAGCTGATTAAGATGTAACTTGATCAAGGTTTTATAAATTCCTTCATATTGCATATCTGCTAGTAGAAGGCTCTTCACTGTGCTACAAAAAAGCATTAAAACATCAAATGTTGAGAAATTACAGCTGTATAAAATCAGACTGGAAACAAAGCATGCATTTTTAACAGTGATAGAGATTTACCATTTAAATAATGTACTATGGGAGGTGGTTGGTTTTCTGTACCTGAGGACTGAAATCAAGATGGGGCTTGTCTCAAAAAGATGTGCTTTATCTGGGACTGGTCTAATGAACCCTCTAATGCAGCAGGGAGCCCAGAATCTTCCCGTGGGTCACATTCTCTCTTGGAGCCTCTCAGCAGTAAACATTAGTCCGTGCATACATGGTAGGGGGAACATCGCTGGTAGCACCTCTATAGTTTACCCTCCCAAGATTTCTCTCTCAGCAGAGTGGAAGAAAGCACCCTGTGGGGGCAGGCTATCCGTGGGCTCCACCTTATTGAGATCTGCTAGGACTAGAATTACTGTGAGAATACTTGATGCTAGTGTTTCTCATGTACTTAGATTTTTTTTCTGGTTTTAAGGTATCTGGTAAAGCTGTATTTTCTCTCTGTAAGTACCAAGAACTTACCTGAAAGACAGAGCAAGTACATATTTGCTCATTAGTGTACAAAAATATTTGTTCACAAATAACCAGAACTCTTTTTAAAATAATTCCAGGTCTCATTTTTAAATTTGCCAGCGAAGCTTTTGATTTACTGTCAATTGGGAAATACAGCCTTTTGCTTATTTGAGTGTGGTTGTTGAGCCACTCCAAGTGGCTCACGTATTTCACAAATTCAGTAGCAAAACAACTTTGGTATAATTTCAAGAAGGAATAGCAAGGTGGCATATTTCATTTTTGAAAACAGCCTTCTGTAGAAAATGCATTGCTGAACTTTTTTCACAACGGCTACCCATTGTCTGATAGGAATTTATTTGCTACATTAAAAAAAGTAAGAAAAAAAATGTGTAGCAGTATTAATTATTGTTTCTCAGACTTAACCAGATAGACACTGGCTATGACATGATGAATGTGGTGCAGAGAGAAAACCTTCAGTTGCGGGTGGTAGATTATACAACGCTTCACATGTGAAGTGTTCACAGGAGTGATTAATGCATAAGCAGCATCATAGCTGCAAGTGTCAAACAAAACAGATAATAGAGTATGCAAATAGAGAAAACATAACTCTCAGAAAATGTCAGAAATTCAGGGGTTTCAGCAGCAGAGATTGTTGACTTTAATCTGCTGCTTTTAACATCACATGTAGTTGTCGAGAACAGCGAGATAATGAAATGTTTCTGAAGACTCAGTCTTCGGCAAAAAGAAATCTTAGTTATCTTAAGGCTATAGATGGAATAGAAGTGAATTGTCTTTTGAAAACTGTGAGGATGCTTTTGTGAAGACAAAACGGGAGGAGAAGCCCACAGTGCAGATAAAAGGGAGAGTTTTGTGCATCAGGTGGAATAGCCTCTCCTCTCACCTGTTCCATTATTTAAATGCGTGCATTTGCACTCCTTGAAACTCAAAAGCAGTTGAGAAGACTGCACATCCTTCATGGATTTGCAATGCATACATCATCTCAGCCCATCTCGTTCAGGGAGTAGAATCAGTTAGAATCATAGGTTGGAAGGGGCCTTTCAGATAGTCAAGTCCAACCATCAACCTAACACTAACAAAAACCCTCACTAAAGCATATCACTAAGGACTACGTTTACACTTCCCTGGGCAGCCTGTTCCAATGTTTGATAACCCTTTCAGTGTAAAGATTTTTCCTGATAACAAATCTAAACCTCTCCTGGTGCAACTGGAGGCCATTTCCCCTTATCCTATCACCCGTTACTTGGGAGAAGAGACCAACCCCTGCATCTCTACAACCTTNGCAGAACCGAGTACAGGGGGATGGTCACTTCCCTGGTCCTATTCACCACGCTGTTCCTCATACAGGCCAGGATGCTCTTGGCCTCCTTAACCACCTGGGCACACTGCTGGCTCATGTTCAGCCAAGAGTTGACCAGCACCCCCCAGATCCTTTTTTTGCCAGGCAACTCACCAGCCACTCTTCCCCAAGCCTGTAGCACTGCGTGGGGTTGTTGTCCAAGTGCAGGACCCAGCCTTGTTGAACCTCACACCCTCCCACATCTCATCTCATGAGATGAGCCTTGGCCCATCAATCTAGCCTCTCCAAAGATAGAAAGATATGTTTGGCTTTTATGATTTTTCTGAGTCGAATGAATTTTAAAAGTCCAATTAATAGTGTCTTAGGGTTTTTTATTTGTTTTAATAGCTTTACAGAAGTTTAAGTGTCATTGATTCCCTGGGGGCAGCGTGTAAACCCTTAACCTCCACTGCCAGTGTAATGCTGTCCTGCAGCCACACATGCACAACTTCAGAACTCATCTCTGTAGCCTGACTCGCACATGCCTTTGAGCTGCATTTATGGCATGTTGTACATGCTGCTGCCTCTATATTTGCACAATGAAGATATGAAAATGAATGTTCTTGGTTCATTTCTGATGCATATCATGGGTGAAATACAGTTACAAAAAAGGACTTAGAGTATGTAGTGGCAGCAAGAAGCCTTACAGAGGGAGGAACATCTCTAAGGCCTCCTTGTGCATATCCTTCATTTCCAAAACCCACAAAAATTAATCCTTTCCATCTAAAGTCAGGTGGACAAAGGCATTACAGTTTATCTTCCATATTGTCAGTGTATACCCTATCCTATTCCTATTTCAATCAACCTGCAGGGTAGGAAAAGAGACAAAGGAGATGTTACAGGTAGTAACGTGGCCATCTGTGTGCCTGCCCAGACCTGGAGATGATGTGGCCTGCAGTGCTTAGGATACACGCATGCACATACGTATATAGATGGATACACATATATATGCAAGTATCACACTGTTAACCACTGAAGCCCTCTGCTGGAGAGGAAATGTAATAGACAGGATGTAGCATGTGCGACATTCCCCTTCTCCCCAAAATTGTAGATCCACATACGTTAAACAGGGACTGAAACTAGAGCCAAAGTTTTGATGGTAGATGCAACGGATTTAATCAACATACTGTAACAAGTTGCATGATGGAAAATTTTTACTAAATCCCTGGCTTATGAGTGGGGTTTCAGTGCCTAGCAGTTAGTAACTTTACATAATCTATCTGAGTTAATTTGCTTTCTTTGCTGTCTGAATTAATCAAGGAAGTAGCCTAGTTGCTAAGGTGAGATATGGCATACCTAGTGGATGACAAGATGAGGCTACTCTATACCCCATCTTTGAAATTCCACTTCCTGACGGTGGTGATATTGGGCTAAGAGGTGTCTTCCCTTCATCCTTACCAAAGTTATATTAACTGAAAAAAATGGTTGAAATTAGATTCTGTGGTCCTTCAGCAAAAAAGCCTTGTGCATGGAGGATTTACAGGATCGGGCCCTTGATGAGAATGCAACACTTTTTTTTCTTTTTTTTTTTCAATTCAGAGATGAAACTCCCTTCTAACACAGTGTAAGATTACCTTCATTCACACATAAAGAATTTCAGAGATTAACTCGGTAACTAAGCTTCAGTTTCCTACACATGCCCTAATACTCAAGTGTGGGATCTCAGTTCAATGAATTTTATTACACTCCCCTTTCTTATGAAGCAGCATAAAAAGTGTTTAGTGCAATAGGCTTAGTTCTGATCTGGATATTAAGTGCAGCTTAAGTTGCCTGACAGAAAGTGTATGGTGTAAAATAACCACTGGCAAAACTTTTAAAGTTTATTTTTTCTAGAAAAAAATAAATGGAAGCATTTGAAAAATAACACTGCCAGCGCCCTGTTCTTCTGCAGGGCCTTTCTTATATCTTGAAATCTTTTTAAGTCACTAATTAGCTAAGAATATAATGTACTAATAACGGTACAAATAGGTATTTGCAATATCAGCCCCTCATATCTGTCAAGTGCTATATTGTAGAATAGAAAGACATTTACTTTATTAAAAACCCAATAAGATGTAATTCACAATATACAAATGCAGATGAGTCCCCAGTTGCAAAAGGCTGAAAGAGACAGATCTTAAAGTGGAGGAAGAAGATGACTCCACGTTGTGGGACCCCTAATAACAAAAGTATTACCGGAAGCTGATTTTTGTGTCTTATCATTAGTAACACAAAGGTGGGCAGCAGTGTGGTGAGAGACAACTTTCAATATTACAACTAGCAGAAGTCCTCAAATGTAATAAAGGCAGGAATGAACTGCCATGTGTTACACATCTAATATACAGCAATTATGGTGACTGCACATAATGATAGCTGAGATCTTTAAGCTATCATGCAACCTGGAAGCGATACAGCAGCCTTATTTAAGAGCCATGGAAAAGATATGCAGGTCATTTCACCTGCCCTTGAAATGAAGTTAGCTCGAGGGAGATGTGAAGTATCTCTTTAACCACAGAGTTTGATGCTCCACCGCCCGAGGGTCCCAGTCCAAAACCTTATGGGCTGGTGGTTGCATAGCATACATGTTTCTTCTCTCTTGACCTCAGCTTTCACGGATGCAGGGAGGGAAAAACACTCAAAAGCAAAAGGAAAGTTCTCTGGCGGGGGCCTGGCCCTTGTAAGTTTACTTGTGTCAGTCGCTGTTGAACTGACTGTCGTTTGTGGCCTCTGCCTCTGAAATGCATTTATAGAAGCTCTATTGGAGGCTGAAAATCTCAGTGGGATTTTCAGCAGCATTCCAGCCTGTTGTTGATCCCATCCAGCTCCACTAGGGGCTTTCCCAGTCTCAACAGAAACCAAGGTTGTTCTACAGCATATGCTTTCATTTGTTCATAAATAGTGAAAATGTGCATATTAGATTGTGTCAGATTAAGGGGGTGTCAACAAAAGTGTTTGTCAATAATGATCCACACTGCTGTCATAATTCTGAAATGGTTTTTCTTGTAACATTTGGAAAATTAGTGCAAGCTGTAGCAAGACTGAAGAGAATAATTATCGCCTAATGTGCTGTTCTGAAACAATTTTTATTATTTTTATTATCTTATAATTAAATACAGTATAGCAAAACTGGGCTACAGGAAAAACTTACATTTTCCCGAAAGCAGGACACTCCGTGTGTTTGTCATTTCTGCCAGATGTTTGTCTAACTTATTTTTTAGACAATTACTCTAATAGCGACTGCACACACTCTTCAGGGAAGCTCTAGGTACAGGTCCTCAACGTTGAAAATTCACATACTTCATTGTATACGTAAATCCCAGCAGTCGGCGGAGGTTAACGCAGACCACTTAATCTTGTCAGCTGTCTTTTATTTATTTTTATTTTAAAAGTATGCTTATGTATGTATATATTTATATTTATAGAATGTATATTTATCTAAGAATGAATGATAGGTAGAATAGATGTTGATGGAACAGCTAGGAAACAAATAATCAAGAGGATGTATATTAACTCAGACTGTTTTGGTTCACAGCTGACTTGGCCATTTAAGAAACAGTAGAAAAATAATCAGCTTTTCCCAAATCTTATTAGCATGTAATCATGATCCAGATTGTATTAGCCCATAACCTACACTGAGCAAAATAACTCTTCTTGAAGGTTCAGCTCTAGTGTGTTATTTTATGAAATTGTTTATGTGCATATTTTCGATATTATATTTATTTATCATCATCCCTTACTTAGGAAGCTGGGCTGAAGGAATAGATGTTTATGATACTTATGGATTGTCACTGCAAGTAACGGTATAAAAATAAGCAACGGGTGAAGGTTGGGAAAAAAAACCTCTGTAATGTTATCCGAATAGTCTGCCAGGTAGTGTTAAAGCACTGGAACATATACGTATGGGAAAATCCTGCACTGGCTGGGAGATGGGCTGGATGATTTAATAGACCTTTCTTTGAGATGTAATTTCTATAACTGGTTGATACATACACTGGTGTTCAGACATTTGGACTCATTTCTTGTTTGTCTGGCAAATTGTTTCTTGTGAAAGGTTATAAATTACAATAAATAGACTTCTGAGAAGATGAGCTACATGATATACTTGGAAAGAGTTTCTCAGCTGATATTCAAGACATTAATGCTGAAGCAGAAAGAAAACCAATAGAGTCCTAATCCCATGGCTTTGCTTGAGTGCAGTGCTAGCAAGGTGCACTGCCATAAATAATATTTACATTGAATAGAGTCTTCTCTATTCTAACAATAACTTTGGATAGAAAAGATAAAACAGAGAAGCAAATGTGACTTACTTAGAAGTTTTTCCTCCCGAGTTTGCAACAAAGAATTCACTGATGAAGGACAGAGGAGGAGAGAGAGGGAAGTGGAAAGAAGGGAAAGCAAGCATTTATAAAAATGTTGATGTAGTTATAATTAGATCCATTTTAGAACCAAAAGTTTTATGCAGAAACTGACAGAAGGATACACAATAATTATAGTTTGCTGACAAGCTGAATAGAGTTTCCTTTTTTTATCTTATGGTTTTAGGAAACCAAACTGTAAATAAATATGCAGTTTGACAGATTGTAATTGCGATCAGCAAGGCGTCTTTTCATTTAATCAGATGGTGTTATTAAAATGGGGTTACAATTAAACATTTTATAATGTGACGTAGAACTCTATTAAAATTCTCCAGCAAACAGTAATTTGCATTTGATGCTTCTGCAACTCATTTCTATTTGCAGAAACATTATTGGCTGTGACCTTCCAGTAGTTAGGTCACAGTTTGCTGTTCTATTCCTACTTTGATAAATGATATTAAGTATCCTATTTCTTTACTTCACAGTGAAGCTTAAAACATTAATTTTGTATTCTTTCATTATATTATTTTTGACCTTTGTCAGAACTCCAGGACATTGGCAAAGCAGGTTTGCACCAGAGAAAATGTCCTATTATCTAAGCATAAATATTGTTAACTTTAGAAATGGTAGATTTGATCAACATCAAGCAAGTATCTGATTCACAAGTAACTGTTTCAAGATAAAGTAATACTACTTTTGAAAGACAGCAGTAGCATTGATTATATTGCTGCACCTGAGACATTATTCCAATCTGAGATGGTACAAAGCCTTAGATTTGTGCCTGTCTTTCTTTAATGTGATCAAGTGATTCCAAGAAATGTGGTAAAATGTTTTTCAGGAAGACTTTGAAGCATGACTGCTGTGATTCCACATATTTTATTCCTGTGTGGAAGTCCACTATTTGTTCCCCTATGTTTTTATAACCTAATTTGGAGAATATGAACAGTCGGAATTGGTACAGTATTCTGCGTTCTAAGACTCTTCCAGGCTGTAGCTGCTCACTGGGATCACCATCGTCTAGGCAGCAGAAAAGAACAAGGAGAATCATTAGGAGACAATTTTTGGGCCATTCTCCAGGTGCATGCAGAGTCCAGGAATGAAACTGCATAGCAAATGTTTGGAATGATGGGAATGAGTGATTTGCATCAGCAAATTACATTTGCAAGGGTGAAATAGTCTTTGAAAATCAGACACCTAAGCTACTGCTCTTTTATCTCACCCTTTCATTTTGGTGGAAGAACCAGTTTGGTTTCCTTACTGGAAACTAATCAGATAGTGGTTATAAAACACACATTCTTGTTTTTTGTCACTAGTAGTAGACAAAGAATAAGGAGGCAAGGTGAAGAAAACTGGGGGACATAAAGGTCAAGTATGCTTTCTTTTGGTGGGAGGCAGGGTGGTACAAATACTTGATAAGAAGACAAAATGGAAAGAAATTGTTAGGTTTCACTTATTTAACTATTTAATTTAACTTTTCATTATCTCTGATTTTGAACTGCTTAACTGTTTCCTACTTTTCTGTATTGCCATATGTTGGTTTCCCCTTGTGCTGTTCAACAAGTGCAATCGCTTTAAAGTAGATTGATGTGAAGTCTCTACCTCCCTCCTGCAACCCCATCAGTTTCTTCTCTTCATCTCTGTGCATACATGCAACATCTTCCCCTTCTTTTTCCTCCAGATCACTTTCCTGAGGAGCAGATTTCAAAAAGTTTCTCAGAGAAAGAGGTCTTCCACCTTCACGCAGCTATATTGCCAAAATACTTAGAAATGCAGCAGACATGAAAAAAAAAAATATTAGCAGATTAGCAAAGGTAATTTTAAAACATTCCTCAACAGCAGTTGGAGAGAATAAGCAAAAGCTTTGACTTTATCCTTCTTTTCCAATATCCAATAGTTCTCCCTGCACAGCTCAGGATTACTGCCCATGAGGTCTCAAGATGAATTTGAGGTCACCAGCCTCTGGTAGGGGGGTGCTGCAGGGGGTTGAGGAAGAAAACTGAAAATATGGCTTGTCCCTTAACATTTCCAATGACAAGCTCAGACACATAAAGAGGAAAGTGAAGTTGAAAGTACGTGGAAAAAAGCTTAATGAGTTTCTCTCCAATGCTAATTGTATTCTTGCTAAAATAAATAAAATACAAACCTGTATCTAATGTTCAAAACAAGGAAAAACTATTTTTTGTCTTACCTGAGGATAGCTGCTTTTATAAGAGCACATCACTAGGTATAAATAGGTGTGAGAAAGAAGATAATCAAGATCAGAAATGCAGGTTGAACCCATAAAACAAATCCATCTTAGGGTTTTGTAGTGCTATCAGTCATTGAAAGTATCTGAGCACTCCATCTTACCTTACAATGTCTTTACTATTTATTTGCAAAATACAAACCTAATTGTGAAACAATATTGATGCTGGTGCCCACTTGGCTGGTATAAGGAAGTATTTCTCAAGAGGAGAAAAGTCCCTAAACAACGAGGAGGGAAATGCACAAAATATTCATCGTTTGCATTCAGCTGAAACCTGAGGTTTGTTTTAATAATACCAAGAGAGATGCCTGATCTAGCATGCATGTATCTGTCTTTGAATGTCATGTGGTTTAAAAAGATGCAACTTGCACAGGATATATGGTTTCGTTATTGTGTTCTTTGCATTTTCAATTGTGTGCCATATATTCACATACCGCTGTGCCTTACAATCAAGAATGTTTGATTACTTGCAATTTATGCTATAGGATTTTGTCACTTTTGCTGAAAGTTTCGAGACATTTTACTCCAGACTCATTCTTTTTTTTTTTCCCCTCAGATTTATTTACTACCTTTAGAAGTAGAAAAGTCCAATTTCAATCATGTTAGAAATAGCTCATTTTAGACAAGTACGTGCTGCTCTGCTTACAAAACATATATGAGTGGAATATGCAATTACCACAACTCAGTTTCCTGCCACAGAAACATTTCAGCGTTATAGCATTACAGAAATAGAATGACATGCATAATGAAAGATTTCAAGATTCACCCAAGGCATTTATTCTCTTCACCTTAATGTTCTCAGCAGTAGCAGAGTATCCATTAAAAGGTACGATGAATTATGGTTGCTTAGCAACGGCGAGGAGCTTGTAACAGCACCAAAGAATGAAATGGCTGGTTGATAAAATGAATTTTCTCTGAGCATTAGCCTGTTGAAACTGCCTTTTCTTGTGGAACATAAAGTGCATTTATTTGTCTCATGCATTTTTTATTAGAAAATTATTTGAGTTCCAGGGACTTGAATCGTTTTGCTACAGGAGATATTTGATTTTAATGTGTTGTACTAAAATAAGTAATAAAAGACATTTTCTTCAAAGTAAAGACACCAAACAAACCTAGGTAGCTCCTTTTGAAGTCGGGAATAAAATCTTCTATAAGGTATGTCAGTACTGGTTTCTAATTAAGAGTGACATTAGCTAGGACTTAAACTTAAATTTTACTTTTGAAGGAAAGTTTGAGACAGTTAGCCAATATGTGGTGAAAAAAAGGAGAGATTTGGAATTGATCTCGTGGATTTATCATGGGTGAAATAAGCTTGCCTTCGCTCTTCCCACACGGTATGGTCACTGTGTCTTAGAGGAGGTCAGAAGTGGTTGCACATTCACACCTGACATTCACTGCCTGCTTGTTTCAGAGCTAAAAATGCGTTCATTGTGGGCTTCCATCCAACAGCGAGGAGATGTTTCATTTTTCACTGACACTCTCCAGGCATTCAGCAGCAGCCAGAGCTGGATGAGCATTTTTGGCAGAGAAGGTTTTTTATTGGAAAATGCCAGAACAGTGAAACCAAAGTAGAGGCAAAGGGAATGCATCCGTCATGATTAATCTTTTATTGGCAATATTTTCTGAGAATCGAGACGGTCTGGTCAGGAGACATGAGACAAAGGGAGATCAAAAAAGACAGAGTGAGAGACCTGCCCGTTCCAGAATATCCAGAACATCCATCTGGATGTATGAGACCAAAGCTTAGGCCTCTACACTGCATTAGTTAGAGCAAGAGCTTAACTTTCTGATTTTGTAGCCCATAAGAATGCACAAATGATTAGTTTTTATTAGTCTACAGTCTTTTAGTGTTTCTTGTGAGACTTAAGACAGTGACATAATTGTTCTTCTACAATTTAATAAAGATCTTTCAAAAGGCTTCAGTCCTTACATTACTGAAGAAAATAGTTCCACTGGCTCCCCTGCGATCACCTGGGTGAGTAGTGACCGTATCCCTGCTGCTGCATGGTACATGGGTAGATCATGATCTACCATGAGTGATGCCCTGGGGACTGTCCCAGTGCAAGGTCCTTGGTGCAACCTGGAGCCGCTGTTGCGTTTTCTGGCAAAGCAAATGGGGCGGTGAGCGTGCAGTTTGAGTGATGGGTCGGAATGGCCAGGGGGATAGAGAAGTCCTTTTTGTCTTAGAAATGTTTCTGAAGTTCTGGACTGGAACTAGAGTAGGGAAGCAAATCTAAAAATCAGGATGAGATAAGACAGCTCATTTATGTGCTGCCAACCTGGCAGGAAGGAATCAGAGTGAGACAGACTCTCACTCTCTAGCATTAAAGAAGACTTGAAGAGTCTTGCAGTGAGCTGCCGTGTTGTGGAACATTTTGGACCTGTATTTCTGTGTTCAGACCAGTTCTGGTGATGCTGCTGAGAGTGTTGCTATTGTCTGCTACTGGGTAAAGGACAGAGCTGTTGCACTTAACATGATCGCAAGCATTGGCAGCCTAACAGAAAACAGATTTTAGTTAAGTTGACAACATGGTGAAATTTTTTACAGTGTTTTTTTTTTTTTTTTTTTTTACTGAAAATAAATGCCCTGGGAGATACATAACTGAAGGCAATAATAACCTTTTTGGACTATAATTCCACTCAAGTGAAAATGAAAGAAAACTTGTATTAAGTGGTAAGATCTTACCTCTTTAAAGTACATGCTGATAATCAAACATTAAAAGTGAAACACTGCTCATCTTCTACAAAGGTGCAAATTAAAATTCCAGAGAGAGAGCTTGACTGATTTGTTTAACAAAGAGTTTAATACAGCAGAATCCCACTTGAACATAAAACTATTACACTCACAATAATCCTGTCTAGCTGTTGGGAGATCCAAATTAAAACTCTCACTGATATTTGCTTAAATCTCATAAATTGCACAGAATTAGAGCATACTGAAGTTGTGTATTGACTGTGATCTTACTGTCTAATAGGTTTTTAACAATTTAAAATGATGACTGAAAATATGTATTTTCCCCTCAGATGATTCAAGTAGTGTATATTTTATTCCTGTATTCTAATTTAATATCCACTTGTTTATTAACTTACTAGTGTCAACACGACAAGGCTGTACTGAATGCAGGCTAAATGTTCCATTTAAACAGATAATTTATTTTGTCATTAGTATTAAGGTGTTATGAGGAGATTATTCAGTTGAAGCTGCTGGATTAATACTACTAGTTCTCAAGGAGTTATTTTCATGCTCATTTACTATGTTTCATTGTTTCCATTCATACCCATAGAAGAACAGATGTTTGTTTCTTTTCCACTTGTGATTTCGATGATTTAGTAGCAATATTACTTACTGTGTTCTGTTCCACTATTCAGCATCCTCTGGAGGATTTAATTTATGAAGAGGTTTTTTTTTTTTTTGTATGAAAATTTTAAAATTGTACAGCCACCTGAAATTCATAGCAGTTCAGAAAGGGGATTGCAGTCCTACAGAATATCTCAAATGACTGGCCAATATTTCAAAATTAGGGTTTCTGACCTCTCTACTATAGACCAGCTGCAGTGACATATTCAAGTCTTTTAGGTTGCGTGGGCAAGTAAAGGTGTTAAATTTGATCCATCAGTGACTCCCCACATTTTAGTTAGAACGCATCACAGATGTTGACTTAAAAAAGGTAACAAATCTAGGGTGATAAAGTTAGATTAAATATGTGATAAGCTAGATAGCCAGTAATTTTGCCAGGTTTTGATAGTATGTTAAAAATAATCGTAGCATCCATGGTGCAATCTTTCCTTTGTGAGCCTGATGTAATAAAACAAGAATGTGCACCCACCCACCTAAGAAGTAATCATTATTCATGCTTTGTGGAAGAAAGTAGAGTTCCACGTCTGCAGTTCTTGCTCACAGCTACATTATATAAGGCATTAGATTAATTTAATTTATGAAAATGTACAGTTGTGCCAGCTGGAGAACATAGAGTCAATCCTGTCTGTTGTTGCACATCACCAAGAGTTATCGAACAAGGAACTAACCACTCTTGCAAAGCCTCGGTTGCTATAAAGCAGTGAGCAAAATTAAAGCAGCAGGGAAGGCTTATTTTATACGATGCTCAGACATACATGGCACCAAAACAGGCCTCAAAGTATACGTTTGTGTGTGAACCTAGCAGTCACCAGAAAATCGTTGCAGTGCTTTGGTTGTGGCCCTGTTCCAAAAGAACTTGTTGTATCAGAGAAACATGTCTAATGCATTTTTGCATGAGTGTAATAAAAACAGGGTGTGATTTGACCAAATGCACTGCCATAACCACTGCATACTTTTATGTGAATCTGTCAAATGTGGAGCATGTTGCATAAGAGCACTCTACTTCTTACAGCTGCCTGAATAAATAATGTACATAAGGCTCCTCAGAAACGAAGTCAATAACGAGCTGTCTGGTTACATGTACTTTTGTATGACTTCTGGTTAACTCAAAAGCCCCAGATATAATATACAGAGCTCTGGAACATGGTGTGGGTTTGAGACACTCTCTGGGGAACCTTTATCTGCATATAGGGTCTTTTTTAATATGTGACAGTTTTATATCAAGGATAATGATCTTTATATAATAAGTAATCTAAATACAGTCAAACTCATCATGAGTGAACGTGGTTTATGTTGTTGAAATGCTTCACAGATCAAATTTCAGAAATCTTTTTAGTAGTTATATTAAAAAGAATATTACTCCTCTTTCCTGGAAAGTAACGTAGCTGTCGATTGAAGTGGAAGGCACGTCACTCTGGTTTTTCTGTTGACACATGCTACAGTCTGTTAGGAATGTCACAGTCAAAAAAACCACCTTGTGATACTCCTTTCACTTTGCAGAGACATGCCAAGAAATGCTGCATGACCGCATTGCTAACCAGAAAATACTGGGAAATCCTAGGTACTGATCAGAGAGGCAGTGAGGGCTGTTAGATAGCTAATACATTTTACTCTTCTCACTAGTGAATGAAGAATCCTTGAAAAATTGTATTCAGCACAGTTCTTGGAAACATATATACTGATTAAGTGTCTTAGTACCTCCAGTTCTACTCAGACAACTTTTTTCTCCTCTCATCTTTGCCATTGCTATTTAGGTTTGTGCCAAGTCCTTTAAAATGTTGGCTAAAAGACTAGTTGTCATATAGCCATCAGAAGGAGACATATGGTAGATAAAAACGTGTTAGCAAAATCTCAAGCTTGGTTGAGGGTATGGGTTACAAACTGACATACTGGACACAAGCAGAGACGCAGAAGAACTGCTCACAGCAAGTTTTGAGAAGCAGCTATTTAAAAACACAGGGAGTAGTTATGCCTGGCATAAGCTTAATGACCATTTACTTCTAATTTTTTTTTTTTTTTTAAATAAGATTGAATTCTTATGTTTAAGCTTAGTATTGGTCTGTATGTGTTGTGTGTTTATTTTGTGTAATAATTATTTGTGTAAGTCTCTAAGTTTTCCAAATAATTGGATATGGCATTTCAGGTAGCTAGATGGACATCCAGCTACTAGGATATGTAAATCTGTAAATCATAGTATTCATCTGTACTTATTTATGTACACGCAGAGTAGGAGAATATCAGAGTCAAACATGGTTTTGCAAGTTTAATGATAGAGCTGAATTCTACCTTCATATTAATGTGACAGTCAACAACAATATATATACAAATCATAGAGAAGATATGATTCCTTGGGTTCTAATAGAGAACATCAAGTGAAAAACTGTCCTTTCTATTTAAAGATGAAAAAAAAAACAATGAAGAGCGTTGTTTAGTGATAATGTGAAGGGGGAATAGGTTTTTCATGCTTCGTTTCCCACCCCTGAGACTTCAGGTTTTCAAGTGTATGCAATCTGCAAAGCTACTTTTAGTTGAAAAATCCTGTTAAGATGTTTTCAGAACAGATGTGTATCTCCATCTTTAACCTTACTGCTTACTGCACTAAGTACAGGATGGGGACACGATGCCTCTGGTAAGCTGCTGAGGGATACTTCAGAGAAGTCCTCATGCTTCCATAGCATTTCCATGAAATCCACATAGTTGCTCTCAAAGGGTCACAGTCCAAAACACAGACAGGTTAAAGTGATTGATGAAAGAAGGGATCAGATTAAGGACTTAATCACTGACAGAGAAAGCTACTCCTTGGTCTTCTAGGTCATGAATCAAACTCCATTAAAATATTTGGAAGGCTTGCAGTGCTTTTGATGGACTGTGGGTAGGACCTTTGTTGTCCATGGAAGTGCTCTTATTTTACATTTGCTTAAGAAATTTCTATCTGTACCTTAGTTCATCTGCCTGAAATGGGGGAAAAGATATTTATCAGCATTACCAAAAGATGTTTATCTGCATTACCAGTGCTTACTAAGTGTTTGGAAGGTGCAGTAAAGAGTGCTAAAATTAAAAATACAGGCTGTATAAAGTCTTTTATACTTAAAAATCCTGTAGTATGGATCTGCTTTACCTTTCTCATTGTAAAGTTAATGCATTTTCTTAACCTTATACCTGTTTTGTTTTGTTTTGTTTTGTTTGAGAAAGAAGTAGCTATTCTCCTTCTGTATTCTTCTTCACTGCAGAATTTGAATTGAAAAATTATTTTTACTGTAGCTATTTGAGCAGAAAAAAACACACACGACCAAACAATACAGTATTATGAAAAAAGCTCATAAATTTGTGTCAGTCTCTGCTTCCCAGGTCTTAATCGAGGATTTCTCATCTTCATTCATTGTCAGTTTTTCCAGAGCAGATTGAGATAAATGTCTTTTATCACCAACCGTTGCAGGTGTATGTTCCACTTGGAGGAGATGGTGTTAAGCATCTGTGTTAGAGTATAAAGGGCCAGAATTTTCCCCTCTGTAGAGAATGGGCTATGAAAACATACAAGTCTTTGTGCTCTGCCTTTGCAGATCTATGTTATGCCATGTCTTGGAGTATACCTACACACTTCTGCTCCTGGGCCTTTCCCTAGACTGTATGCAGCATCAAGGGAATCCTAATCAAGAGGAGAGTTGGTTTAGGACAGGGTAACCAAACTTCTCCTGTTTGCTGGTGTGGTTCAGGAAGGAGGGCTACAGGTTTTTAGCAACAGCAGAAAGGAACAAAACACGGTCAAAAATGCCTGGGGAGAGACAGAAGAATCGAACGTGCTCATGAGGAAGATCCTTCAAACTGTTTCAAGAAGGACAATAGCATAGTGGTGGCCTCTGGTGGAGCATTGTGAGCAGCTGGAGGACTGTCCAAAATGTCCTGTAATGCTGGTGTGGGACTCATTCCTGATTCCAGAAGCTGTCATGTTGGAGTATCTTTTCACACAACTCTTCATACATATATCTGCTGGAGGAAGTATGCCTTAGGCCTAGGGAAATAAGTTGCATTCCTAGAGTTCTTCATTTTAGATTTTCTTGTTGGGGTGATATTTCCCTGTGCTCCAGAAAGGTGCAATAAGAATGCATAGGATATTGTACTGTTTTGATTGTCTTTATTAAAAGTTTCCTAACATAAGCTTTACATGGGATGAGGATGGGGAGGCATTTCATCTCTTTGCTTCCTTTTCAGTTTAACCAAAGAGTTTTCAACCTCAGTCCATACCAGAACTTTGACTTTGGCATGAAAACAAGTTGTTACTGATTGTCTTGGTTGATGAGAAGTGTTTATGCAGCGAGGAGGATTGTTGTCTATTTTGCCAGTGGCTTTTTTCCCCCATTGTATATAGATATTTTTGTGAAGATTATACAACTCACGCTTTTTTCAGTCTTTGCATGAATTTACAAGCCCACTAAACTGTCCGCACCTGGACACTGGAGAAGCAATCCAGTAGCAGGAACTGAGAACAGTCACAGACTTGTTTGTGACCTAAGCAGAGTGCCAAGAGGAAGGTTTATTTTGCTAGAATTGTATCTAGATGCAACAGCAGTACAGAGTTAGGCAAATTTTGATGTGTTCCTGCCAGCTACAGGCCACTGTGTTTTACACTACTAAAGGTGACTCTTCAGCTGTCCTGCAAGTTGTGTGCCATGTCTTAAAATTATGAAAATTCCTGTTATGTGCCATTGTGCTTGTGTTGGTGACCAGTACTTTGTTCTTTTCTGTGCTAATTTACACTTACCAAGTACTAAAACTGCTGCCTTGTGAGAAGTAATTTGATGGCAGTGTAAAAGACCTGAGGCTTCTCCCAAAACATACATATCCACTGTATCCAACTAAAATCAGATAAACATTTTCTAGTGGCATTTCCAATAGAGATTCTGTCACTTTTTAGAAGTTTTTAATGATATTTCCGTGGCTTTTTGAAGACTTCTGTGTTGGTTAGTTAGTTGGTGATTTCTTTGTTAACATGCACAAGTGTTCATTTATGCTTTTGGCATCCTTATTTTACCATTTGCCTCTGTGAAGGAAAAGCTTTTTAAAATACACCAGTGAAATGTTAACTAAGAGTAAGATGATGATATTTTAATGTTATATTTTCTGGTTCTCACTGAATGCTTACTTGGGACAAAATAGTCAGTGGGATGTTTTAATTCTACCCATCCATGTTGGCTGGTCTGAGAGCCCCATTTTGTGCAAAATGGCATTTTAAATTTGCAATTAAAAAATCCCCCAACCTTCTGTAAGTTTGACTACATGCCCACCCCTCTCTTTCTGCAATCAGAGGAACCTGTCATCCTTCTGTGGGGGGTTTCTTACAAATTAAGGAAAGGAGAGTTGGCCTGTGGAGATTTCACAGCAAATACCAAAAGAGAAATTAGCTTATAACATTAATGATGTTAACTATATTATTCAAAGCTATTCAGAAGACCTTTTTCTTTTGTTTGCAGGAATTCTTATTTCCAAAGTGCTCCTACCTCTCATGAAACCTTATGACAGCCAGATTAATTAGATAGAGGCACAACTCCTCCCAATTCATCCTGCAAGCACAAAATGGAGCTTGTAAACGCACAGACTTGGCCATTTGAGTATCTGGCCCTAAATGTTTCATGGCCTGTGTACAATGCACACTTATAATTGAATTACACTGAGAGGATAACATGTTATTGTGTTGTCTTCTGTAGGGTTCATAGTAATTCTTATCATGTATTTCCAGAAGACATTATTTTATTTTATTCCTGGCATTACAGACAAGCCTTTAATGTACTTAATCTTGAAGGGTTCCCTGTGTAAGAGCTCCTTGCTCAAGAAAGGACTGTTTAAATGGGTAAAGACAAATCACTTTGGGGCTTATTTCTGACATTTAGGCACAACAGTGTGCAAGAAGAAGAAGGAGGAAGGGGAAATGTCTGTGTAGTGGCATCGGTCCCAGCAGCTCACAGAGCGCTTCCCAGAGTCTTTTTTATGCAAATGTGCAACCACAGTGGTGCTGGACCCTACAGCATTCGTGGCTGTCCATGTGTTGGCTTTACTACCAGCTGTATCACCAGCCTTTACTAGCCAACATGTAGGTCAAAGAAGCAGCATGACTGCCTGTGCTTCTTAAAACCCACCTTAGAATCATAGAATGATTCAAGTTGGAAGGGACATTAAAGATCAAGTTCCAACCCCCCTGCCGCGGGCAGGGACTTTTCCCACTAGACGAGGTTGCTCCAAGATCCATCCAGCCTGGCCTTGAACACTCCCAGGGACGGTGCTTCCACAACTTCTTTGGGCAACCTGTTCCAGTGTCTCACCACCCTCTCAGTAAAGCCTTTCTTTCTATTATCTAATCTAGTATCTAATCTTTTTAAATATAATACCATTACCCCTTGTCCTGTCGCTACACTCCCTGGCTCCCTTTAGATACTGGAAGGCTGCTATAAGGTCTCCCCAGAGCCTTCTCTTCTCTAGGCTGAACAGCCCCAACTCTCTCAGCCTTCACAGGAGAGGTGCTCCATCCCTCTGATCATCTTTGTGGCCCTCCTCTGGACCTGTTCCAACAGGAACAACATCCAAATGGATGAGATCTTTCTCATCCCCTCCAGGTGACGGGACCGTGATCCTTCCTTGCCCTGTGTGGGGTAGGTCTTAACGTCCGCCTCCCATGCTGTGTGGCCATGCAATGGTCATGAGATACCAGGTTTGCACAGCCCCTTGTGAATGTGCATTAGCCAGGGAGGGCAGTGGTAGAGATCCCCTGTCTAACACAGTGGGCTTTTAGCACTACTGCAGTAATGTTGCAGAGGAACATGTGAGACCGAGTGTTGGACTTCACTGGGTATTAATTAAAAGCATATGTGAAAGTAAAAACATTGTGGAGTTGCACATCAATAGGTCTGAGCCATAGTTAAGCTACTTAAGTAGTAACTAGCAGTGGTGTATATAATATAGTAACAGATTTGCATAACATAAACATTCTGAGTATCAAGTTGTGGCCCATATACTTCTTGTGATGTTATCATTACTAATCTTATGGCTTAGCGCTGCATGCTTGACAGGCTACTTATACATTATAATAAACTGTTATTACACAGGCACCCTTGCAGAGTAACCATAGTTACACACACACAGTGCACTTCTTTTGGTTAAAGTAAACACAAATATAATGGCTGGGGTCAGCACTGGAGCTTTATAGGTTAAGAGTTTGCTGCCAGCAGTGAATAAAAGGAATGTATCTAGCAGTTCAAAGTAAAATTCACTCACTCTTATGAAGATTGAAACATGCTATTAGAGTAAATTATTACAGTGATTTGTTTTATTTTTGTCTTTGTGATATGATTACTTTGAGTCATCACCATTTTGGTTAGAGAACCTGAAAAAAAAATCCTCTTTAGTACCAGCCTCATATTCTCAGTAGAGTAACTTGACAGTCCATTCTAATGCATTTTAACCAAGTTATAAATCATTTTCTGGAGGCTAATGATTTATTACTGCTGTAATGAACTTCAGAGGCATCAATACATTAGTATCCACTTTGAAAAAAAGCCATTGTCAAATCCTATTGGGATGATGATCAGTTTACTATTGTTATTAATGACCCCGATCAACTCTTTGAATCTATGAATAACCCTGTTAGATGACAGAGGTCTTCCATTTGGACAAAAATCAATGCATATGTAAAATGAAATTATGTGGCTTTCTGGACTTTTTATCAGTGCCTATGTTCCTGCTGTGTGCAGAGATTCAGAACTACTTGTAAATTCACCAAAGCTGGCTTAGGAATAGGAATCCCTAGAAATATTTTAAATTCAGAATTAGGCAATGTCTCTGTTTTAGGAGAGACTGCTTGTTGTTTTGTTACCTAACCACTTTCCAGGTGTGGATCTGCGCTGGCTACTTAACAGGCATGTGAGGTCTCAAATGGAATTCTTATTGCTGTAGCCTTTATTTTTCCTCTGTGGTGGAAGGAGTCTGTAATAGAGAGAAGTATTTGTTACAAACCATACCAAGTGCTGGGTCTTAAGTTCCTGAATTATGGGGGGGGTTTCCCTTTCTTTTTGAAATAAAAAATAGACCTCAGTGACTTGACCAAAATAGTAATTACCATGTTAGGGTTTTTTCAGTGTTCAGAGATGTCAGAAATTTGACCTTTGAGGCTTTTAAATCTGACCTTGTTGCTTCTTTCCATTCATTAAGCTGCAACCTTTGCTCCCTTGTCATAAAAGATAAATGAAGATTCATACAATCTTTATTTAAGAGAAGATTTATTGTTTACGTTAATGTAGATTAAGTAGAAGCAAACCAATTATTTATTGTGCCAATCATGTCTTCTTGAACTTTAAGTTAGTTATCACGGTTCTGTAATTACCCTTTCCAAATGTTCATTGCAAACTCAGAGCATGAATAGATTTTCTGAAAATGTCTTTGAAGATGTTATTATGTTACATGAGTAAGTGGAAGGATACTTCTAGACTTCCATGCAGTGATCTGGAGAAATAAATTAAATTTTAAAATTAAATAGCCAAAATGTGGCCTTCTTGCAGTTTCCATTGTTTTTAAGTGATTATTCTTCTCAGTACTTTCCACTTTTGAAGCAAATGATAGAATTTTCTTTTGCCACAGAAGCACATTTGTTGACACACAAATTGAAAAGACATTTTATCAAACAAACCTAGTCGTTCAAATTCATCACTTTGCTCATATGTCCTCTGATGAAGAAACAGATGGGCAAGACCATACTGGCATTGCAAGAACTTGTACACTGAGATAAAAGCTTGGGGTTTGTCACTGGTTTTGCTTTTGTTTTGAGTTTTATTAATATATCCGTCTGAAAGGAAGTTGCTTGAAATTGCTTGTTTAGTGCTGGGTTATAACCAACACTGTACAGATTCACAAAGTGACGGGAGGAAAAGAGGCAAGAATCACCCCCAGCACACGTGCACTACCATGTCCCATGAGGTCTGCCTGAAACCAGCATAAATGTTCTCTCAGATGTCTCAAGGAGAGGGTATACTGCCCTCCCAGGAGTGATCACCTCCCTGCCTGCTCCAGGCACGATGGTGCCTGAGGGGAACATGGTACCTTTGGAGACACATGAAGTCTCTGGGTCTCTGGTTCTTCCACCATCCATTTGGACCACGATCTGCAGTTGGTGAAGCTCAACTGTCAAGTTCAGTGGGAACCAGAACGTGGTTCCTAAAGCATGCTGCTAATGTGCTAGTGTGAAATATATGTGCAACACAATCTTCCAAAGGGACAGGAAAAGCAGCTTTGGACTTAAAAGACAGTGAGAATAGAGCTGCTTCTAAAGAGAAGTCTGGAGATGGCCATCAGTGGCAGCAGCTTGGAGTCAAAAACATGAGGCCTCATTTTGCAGCATATTGTAGACTAATATTAAAGCTAAGCAAAACCATATACAGCAGTGGAAATCAATGTGTACGTTTAAATGTGAGCTGTGATTGGGGATCATCTTGATATGGTATAGCACAGCAGTGTATACATTTCTGATCCTGACTTTTTGAGGCCTTGAGAGCCAAAGTATACCTTGTCTCCCTGATTCATACGCCGTTCAGTGAGGCTTTGCCTCTTAACTGTGTCAGGTGAGAGCAAGCTTTGCTAACACTCACAAGCTAACTATCCAGACCTGCCCTCTCAGAACTCCACAGGAAAACAACCCAAAGCCACGTGCCATGTGCCCACACCTCTGCGAAGGACACATGGGTAGATGGCCAGGCTCAGCCTACACACTGCAGCTTGGGAGGAACAAATTAGATAGCAGTGGGGTAGCAATTAGGTACAGCATGTTCATTCAGCAGTTTTCAGAAAGCTAAGTAGCGTGATACTTATTTCAGTGAACATCTGCTACATAAACTAAGTAGTTTTCGGGAGTTACCACAGAAATGGAAATCTGTGTTCTAATTCCACTTACTGTATTTTACTGCTATTCCTAATGTACGTGGCATCAAAACTGCACTCCAGCAGAACAAAACTCTCTCTTTAAAATGCACACTTATCTCATACCTGCTGAATTCTTCATTAAAGTCAGGATTTAATTTATTTATTGAACCTTTATTTTTTCCTTCCATTTAGAATGGGATGTAACTGCATCAGCTCTCATCTACCCATGAGTATATGTTATTCTATACGTAACTGGTTTTACTATTCTCTTGTATTGATGATCTTACTAATTCAATTACATTAGGTATTGGAACATATTTATCTCTGCCATCAGAAAAGACTGTAACTTCATTGTTACAAGAATTGAAATAATAGAATGTTGATTTAAAGTACTTTTTTTTGTTCTTATTCTTTAAGAAATGCACCTTTACATGTATGTGACTTAAGTGCTTTGCATTTCACCACAGTGGTTGTGAAAACATTATATCCTCGCATTATGCAAGTAAATCATTAAGAACAGTGTTTCAAAATATATAGGGAAACTGTAGCCCTGGTTTGGATCTTGTCAACCTCAAAAGAAAGAAAAAATGTCATTTTTTCTGCCCCTAAATCAGAATTTATGTGCTAAGAAAAATCACAGGCTACTCTAAAGGACCATTCTGAGAAGCAGGGCTACAAGAATTTATCTTTTTGTGGACTCTGACAGTTCCTGTCAGGTAGGAAGGATTTCCTGTTGTACTTTCTATGATATTAATTACAGGTTTTGGATTGCTAGAGAGCAGTAACAGGAAGATGTCTCTTGTTAAATGTTAGTAAACCCAGAACATTTTCTTTAACATCAGTAAAGATTTTCACAGTAGTTACCAGCCACAGTGGCCCAGTCACACTTTAAAGATTATCAGAACTGACAACTGCTGAGTAAGTGTAGAAATTCCATGAACTCTGCAATAAAGTGATGCTCTGATGATTCAGAATTTTAATCTATGTATTTAAAAAATTGAGTCATAGAATACTGTCATAATATTCGTGTTATTAATGAGATAAAGCTGAAAAGCATGCACTGGTAGTTACATGTTGCCACAACTACTCACCTGTATTTCAATTGGGGAAATGAAAAAGTATCTGTATCCAGTGAATTTTAACACCTTTAGAGTTCATGTTTGCCTTTTGAGCGTGTTTATTTTTGCAAGTCCTGAAACTACAGAATGAATGAAAGGCTGAAAAACTTGAGCATCACACTGATAACATGCTTATTATTCTAAAGTACTAAAGTACTACTTCTAGTATGTTCACTTTAGTAACTGTATGTGCAAATATATGGAGAATAATTGGTTACAAGTCTTCGGTTATCTTTTTCTATATTAAGGAAACATTTTGGATGCAATGAGAGTTTGCCAGGCTCCAGACAGAGGATGTCAGGCCTCAGTGTAGAAGAAGGAAGAAGTCACTGCTTCTTTGGTTCTTTTCCTAATGTTGTTTTTTTTCTTTTTGTTGTACTTCCTAACTAATATTTATATTTACTTACATGCAAAATATTTTTCATTAAAACATAAGATTTAGCATCTATTATTTTAAAAAGTGCGAAGTACAGTTGTTTTTCAGAACATTATAATACCACTGATATAGTACGATATAGTGATGCTTATCATGTGTCAGTAATTTTCAAACTAAATTACCTCAGCCATACTTTTAAGACACAACAGGTGTTACTTGTTTATGAGCAGGGATTTGCTGGTTTGTTTCTCATGTGTCAGCCCTTTTCTCTCTGTTGTGCTCAAATGGAATTGTTTTAGGTGGCAGAGGTTGGCAATTCAACTAGAATTCAGTTAAGAAATTAATTTACCATTTCTTAGGAAGAAGAGAGCCCCACTTACTCTCCTAGAGTTTTGTTGACTCTACAACGCTGGCAGGAGTGCAGTTTAATAAAGTAAGAAGATTAATTGGAGTTATCATGGGGAGCAAGTATTCTACATATGACTATATCTGAACACCTTAAAATATATCTTAAAACACCCCAGACTTCTTATGGCAGATCTATTTGCTCAACTTGGAGAATTCAAGCAATCCATTTCAGGCATCGTAAGGGTCAACCAGGGCATTACACTGTGCAAAAGCATCTCAGAAGCTTCAAAATAAATCTCTAAATTCTCTACATGTAAATATTTCATTTTTTAACGTTTTAGATTATATTTTTCCTAAATAGTACAGATCCAGAGATTAATATTCTTTAAAATTAACTTTATAAATGCATATAAGTAATTAAATTCATGGGCGTGATTTTAAGGTTTCAGTAATGGGATGTAGCTTTCACAGAGAATATCATAGAAGGCACCTCATGATTATTCCTTTTCTTTAACGTGCATATTTTCAATATATTTTGGTGTAGTTCTACTTAGAAACCTAGAATGAAAATGCAATGCCAATGTCTTTTTTGTAGTAAGTGATCAAGGTTATCAGAAGTATCTAGGTATGTTTTCCTGATTCAAAAATGCTTTATTCTCTTGTCTTCTAAAAGCACGAAACAATCAAGATTTTTTTATTAATATGGTTTTAAGTATAGCAGCAGAAGTATAATTTGTTGAAATGCCTCTGACAGTGGAATGTAGTGTGTTTTCCTTTATTCTTCAGAGAAAGAGGACACTTGTAAACTCATTCAATTGCTTACCTGCAAACACCACTGGGGCCCTGTTTTGACTTTACTTTCACGAGGAACACCTCTGCTTTTCTCAGATGAAGAGTTAGACACTTAGAATGACAATTTCACTTACTGTAAATTACACTACACATATGTAGCTTGTCTGTTCAAAAACCATTGTGCTTGACTACTAGAAAGAGTACATTGCATGTTGAAAACAAGAGAAGGAAGGGTAATTGAAGAACTCGACCTATCTAGTGCATTACTCATGTCCTCCTCTTTCAAAATGTAATGTAAACAAAGGCTAATGCATAAGCTGAAGTTGACTTTGTTCGGTTTATTTTCTTTCCATATGCTTCTGCTTTCCTTATTCCACTAGTCGCTCCTACATTCTTCATCAGTCCTTCATTAGTTATTCAGTCAGATTTTATGTAAACTGAGTCCTGAGATCTATGTACTAAACCTGGGAAGGTAATTATGAAAATTGCCCATGCAGATTGAGTAAAAGCACACATAAATTACCAGTTACAGTCTTAGTTAGTAGTTTGCTTGCATATTTACCTGAATTGCATTCATAATTGCAGTAATTATGTGAAGAGTCATGGATGCACTTTTGCACACAGAGCAAGTACATTTTTAAATTTCTTCCTGAAGTGAGTAAATGAATTCCTTTGCTGAGAGAAGTAAGAGAGGATAAGGTGAGTTTCTGAATTACAGCATTCCCAATTGCTAGTAGAGGATGACCCTGTTCTAGAGTATTAACAAAACTTAAAAGAGCTGTGGTAACGCAATGTAAAGTTGTGCAGAGGTGGAATGTTACACTGGTATGAAGAGCTCACCTGAAGGCTGCCTGTGGCACGTGAACCATACATTGAAAATTGGATAAGTCTTTCTGTTATTTGATATTCCTCTGTCATGTCATTTTGAGATTATGTGAGTTCTAATCTTTCTAATGGTTAAATATTCTGTTCCATAGCGTCTGAGTACTTGCCTGGTCAGGGTAGCTCCTGGGTTTACCTTCTGGCAGTGTAAAAGCGTTTGCACATAGATTCCATCTTAGATTTGGGTACATTTTATTCAATTACATTAATCTGGATTTGACCCATTAATACAATACATTGAAAATTGGAACCGAGGCCTCTGTCTGTCCACAACTATGACGTATGGGCAGCAGGAGAGGTTGGGTGTTTCAGAGCAAGCTTGGTGTGCTCACAGCAGCCTGAAACCTGGGAAATGTAAGCAGTTGTGTCTTGTACTGTGAGATTATTATTACTTATCATCATGATCAGCTCCAGACAGCAGTAGGTAGAAGCTGGAAATAGATTAATATGACTTGACCCTCATGCAGTAAGAAAAGGAAGAGGAAAACTTCCTAGAAAACTTTAGCTTTTCTTTAAAGTGATACTACTATTCATGTAGACTAAAGCATTTCAACACTTTGTGATGACCTTGCGAGGCTATGTTGAGAAAATACCAGAGCCATTTCTTCAAGAGGTTATCTTCTCTCCAGACACCATCACTCTGAATACACATTGGTTACAAACGTCTCTGGCTTGAAAAAAAAGAAAATCTCTCTAAAGCCCGACTTTGTGGTCTTTCATTAATCTGCTGTGTATCCTTCTCTTTCTTCACCAAGAAGACATCATTTCTATAGTTTGAAAGTTCTGTATTTCAGGCTTGTTTTCCTTAACATCCGGGGGGTGTGTTCTGTAAATTTTTTCAATGCCTTTTTAATTTTTTTTCCCGCATTAAAACTTTACTCTATTGTAGTATTCCCTACCAAAAAAAAAAAAAAAGGTGAGGTACTTTAAGTACAGCTGGTTTGTCTGGTCTTTGTCATGATATGCAAAACAAGTATTTTATCCCAACACATTTTTACCACGCATTCCTGCATATTTTCCTGGCATACAGGAATAGAGTGAAATTGCTGTATAATAGTGAGGTTATTAAACCTCACTTCCCCAGCTCAGCAACTTTGAAAGTAGAAGTTTGTAAGATAAAGGAAAAAGGAAGTTTTCTGGGCCTAACCGAGGTTGCTACTTAATTCTAAAGACCAATGGACAACAAGAGGCTTCACGATCAAAAAAGAATAGACTGAGTAATGAGTTTTAAAAGAAATCTTAAGTTGTTGCCCAAAGTTTTCCTTTTCCAGAAGTTACAGCTTTCACTTTCTTCGCTTAAGTTGTTTTGGTAAGTTGATCAGGCTTTATTAAGGGAAAGTATCCAACATTTAGGAATATCAAACCAGGAAAATAAAGCTATCTTCTTAAATCAAATAGAAGGTTCCCAGAAAGATTTTCTGTCACATGCTAACATAACGGACAAAAAGCAGAATAGATTTACTAATTTTAATCTTTTGAGACTGCTGGATATCTGTTCATCTTTTACACAGTTGAAAATAAAATAATTGAGAGTTTTCTTGTTTCAGAATTATAATATTGGACTTGGCAAGCTGCAGATGGATAATTACACTGGAGATGTTAAATAGGTTTTAGAGACAAAATTGTAAATAATACAATACAGAAGAATGATGGACTTATTAGCATATCATTAAATCTCTTTTTCCCTGAGAGCCAAGCCTATTTTTCATAACTTACAAAAAAGTGTCTTGCCTAGCAGTAACACATGTGCTTAACATTTAAAAAACCCACAATGGTTGACTATGGTATTAGGTTTTTATTGCAGGGAAAATTATGACAATATAGTTACAAATATCAGTAAGTTTATCACTTGATAACAAGATCACATGTATGAAAAACAATCTCTTCTGAGTTAAATATTTTGCAGACCTTTTGTTTCAACTTTCATTAGTGCTATTACTCACACTAAGAATTTACAGGGATGCAACATAGCAACAGGAAGATTTGGTAAAAGATCATTTCACTAACGTAATTTAAACTGTCCAACTCATTGTTATTAGTCTAAATTATGGCGTTTGTTACCATTTTGTGCTTTATAAAAAGTAGAATCATATGGGATATGATTGGGTTTTATTCAGGGCTGCTGGTGTCAGCCAGGAAAAGTATGATCTTCTTTATCAAGGAAAATGAACTCAGTGCAGAAATTCACAAAATGCACACCCAAGACCTACATGAATTTAATTTTCAGGAAACACACATCTAAGGCGGTTGATGGGTAGTGTGCAGTCATAATTTTGTACAGTTTAGTTCTGGGGTGGCAGGGAGTTACAGGAGCCATTCCCATATACAACTGGTGCGTGTGGGAATGCAAGAGGTAGCACAGTGCCTCTGTTTCCACCTAGGAATGAAATGTTGAGCAAAATGGTTTGCTTAAACAGGGGTGTTATTTATCAATCAGGCTTCTGGACTCTGAGCCAGCTGATTCTCCCTAATTCAGCCATTCCTTAACTTACTCATATTCAGACTTATTATCTGTTCTGTAGGGAATTTTGTTGTAGCCACAACACCATTGGAAAACCACAACCCCATAGGACTCTGTAGTTTCAGGAAATAATTTCAAGGATGTTCCACATCACAATGCCCAAGAGGAAGAATATAGACAATTGCAGACTAGATCTGCCTGGGTTCAAAGGTCCAACTTCATATCACATTGGAATGGAAATAAGGTCTGTTAAATGTTTGTGAGGAACAGCAGGAAATCTTATAAACCTAATAATGAGGGTAATGAGGGGTTATACCATGTAGCAGACTAAGGTTTTAATCCTTTCTCTGCCTTCTGGGAGACAGAGATGTTCATTTGAGTTCCTTTTACACTTTATTTCTATCCAGTGCCTAAAAGGTAGACAACACTGGAAAGACACCCTTTTTCTCCCGTGCAAAAGTCTTTTCAGTGAGGCAGCATACTTCAATTAAATCTCATACACAATATTTCTCTTTTCATACACAATAAATCTCTTTTCTAATTGATGTGCTGCCGAGTCCAGCTTTGTGAAGGAACTGGCATTCCTTGGGACTGAGGTAAGATGCAGTTCAGATCCTCCAGAGTTTTTCTGTAGAGTTAGGAGACACAAGACACCCCAGTATTGCAGCAATTCCTAACCAGGAGGAATTCTCTGTCTCTTCCCACATGGACATCGCTTAAACTTAGGCAGACCTTCTGTCACTGAACCTGAGGAACGTGCCTTTTCACATGACATATTAAACTCAGTGATCAGCAGAACCTTCACTGGTGTAGGCAAATGGAACAGTTACTGAGATAAAGAGGAACCACAGAAGGCACAAAAAGACACAAATTAACTGGACATGCATTTCAGATTAAAACCTTTTTGCTTTTTGTAGAATATTGACTATTTTATGGGTTTTTTGGCCAAACTTACCAACTAGAAAGAGCTGGCCATTCATTGCCCTTTACCTTCACGTGGTGTACAGCGTGAGAAAGGCAGACCCCAATTCACCATCAAGCTCCAGAATTTGGTGCTGTGCATGGAAATAATGCAGCACCGAGAAATCTAGGGTTGAGCTTTTTCAAGAGGAGATGAGAACTGAGGAAGAGCATGAACTAACATGATACACAGTATAGAGTCACCAAGAACGATCTGCAGTTATAGCTCTTTTCTGTTTCACCTTTCAGTATTTTTTCTTCTTATACTTGTCAATAATTACTGTAGGTCCAGTACCTTCTGCTTGGGCAGCCATCCATTACTGAAACTAAGCTCATTAAAAGACTGAATGGACTAGAATTCGACGGGTTATGTTGGTCATTCAAGGTCTCAACATCTTCTTCCAAGATCATACCTTTCACACCTACCAAGTTAGTTAATGAAGCATATGAATATTCACATATCCAAATCATTCGCATGAAGTCAGTCTCAACATAATAAATACTGTAGTCAAGTCACATGTTATTCTTTACTAAGGGTAAACATCCTTAAATACCTTTAAACATCCCAGTCTAATTCTAATATTTCCACTTCATTGCAGATTAAACATTTCCTAAATGCTATGCAAGATGCACTTTCTCTTGAAGTATGTAATAGGATGAATATGAACATCTCATTGGAAATTTGTTTATTTAAATGCTAAGTCCCCCAATCTTCCAAATATTAACATTATCATATTAAAATATTTAAAATACATGTGACAAAATTCAGTGGCAGATACACTGACATCACAGAGAGATACACAACTACGCACTAACTACTTCCCTGGCCCTGCATGATACTTGGCACTCTCAGCCCTCACGTGACCTTATCTTCTCTTGGCAAATACGTTGGAAAACTCACAAATCATCTACTGGAGGGTGACACTGATTCAGGAAAGACTCTCCAGACTGTTTCAGTAACACAAATGTATCTAATACAAATTCCCTTTACTTTTTGGTAGGGAACAGGACAGAATAGCATAGAATGGAACAGAAGAGAGCAGAAGCCAATGAAACGGTCTCACAGTGGTTACTGTCTTGATGGCGGTCAGTCACAGGAACAAAGCACTAAAAGACAACAGCAGTTGCCTGCATCCCCTTTTATCTCCTGCCCTACAGCATTCATAGCTTCACACTCTTCACAGTACTTCCAAGCATCTAGCTCATATTCCTAGATGAAATAATTTCATGTCCCTTGGATGCATCTATTTTTATTGTCTAAAAGAAGGGGAAACAATATTGTCTTTCTCAAGCGTCTTTCTGACTTCATTTCTTTTGATGAAAGGCTATTGATTCAGGTGTGTTTGAACGAACCTGTGAATATACTGCTGACTCAGGAGTCTCTGCCCATCACAGAAATAAATGTGAAATAGTGATTGTTTTTCTTATGTAAATAACTGGTGAAACAGGAAATGGTTCTGTTGTTATTTGCAAAAAAAAGCAGTGAAGGGATAATAACGTTATCAGGAGATGCGTGCTAGAATATTTGACTTGTACCTCCGAGATTCCATTTGTCTGCTGTCAACCTATACCTGCTGTTAAGCATTAGACACTTAAAAAAGGAGAAAAAGATAACACAAATTATTCACCATTAATTCTTTAAAATGACTCACTATTAAAAGCTTAATTGTTTGCTGAGAGGGTCCAAATTAGTGGACTTTGCAAGATCAAACAAAATTGAAGATATTTGTCCAAATTAAAATGGAAACATGCATCCAGAATATACCAAATGAACATGTATGCTCCTGTAATAATAATTTTATTATCTTCAGCTTGCAGACCAGACTTTTAATTATGACCCTTTATATCAGTGGAAACCATGTATTCAGGATTAAAAACCTATTTCTTTAACTAGTCTAGTTAAAGACTGTGGTTTGATATATTCTATGCTACAACTTTTATAAAAACCAGAGAACACTTCTAATAACACTTTTCTAATTTCATGGTTCAGTGCACAGTCAGTAAAGATTTAAATAATTCAGAAAGAAAGCCTATTCTGTTTCTTTATTAGAAGTTTGAGTCAGGCAAATTCTTTGACATTTAATAGGTTTTTAACCCTTTTAATAACTTCTTATAATGAAATTTATTGGAGGTTGTTTTAAATAAAGGGTTATTATATTAAAGTGAATAGCAGTCGGTAGTTTTTTATGATTAGTTTTGAGACCTTGGCCCTGTGTGACTCAAAGGATATTAAAACATAAAGTAGAAAAGAATGTTAATAGTCACTAAATTAACTGTGTACCAAGAAATATAGAAACTGCATATTACTGCATTCTTGTCATTATGTGATTGTGCTATAAAATTCTGCAGTTGAATTTTGAGTATATAATTGTTTTAAAGGAGCTTAAGATCACTTACAAAACCAGGACTATATAAAACAACCCAAAGTGGTTTAATTTTTAACAGAATGATTTTGGAAAGATTAGAGTAGTAAATTTAATAGCTGGACTTTTATTTAGTTTAGTGTTCTTTTAACAAGTAAGGTTTCTGCTGCTTAATTTTAAGACGGTTTTCCTAATCAACAGAAATTCTGAACGATCCTTTAATTTTATCCTGAAAATGCACTGGGTATGGTATATAAAATGCACTTGTGTACAGCACTAAAATGCTCCCCAAATACCCACTTACTTTAAAACTTAGTCTTTCATTATGCAGTTAGTTGATACAGAAGAGAATTATAAAAATGAGATGATGAAAACACACATCCCCTCCTCTGCTATGTGGTGCTTTGAGTTATTCCTTTTAATGTGTTTTGAATGGTTCTCTGTGGTCATTTTACAGTAACCTTAGCCCTCATAACAAGTCTTTCTGTAGCACTCATTCTTATACACGTGCAAAAAGAAGACTTGATCACAGACATGGTTTCTACTTGAACTGAATGGAAACAGAGATCTCATAGTATGTGTATCTTTGGGTTTGATCAGCCTTCATTCATGACAGGACATACATACCAGTTACTGGTTTTATCCACTTTAATCCTAACTTCTTGTCAGCTTTTGGACTTCTAAATATTTGAGTCGCTTTTCATTTTCCTCTTGTGTGCAAATACAGATATTCAAGTTGCCTAAAGTTCTAAGTTATCTTACTGAATGGCATCACCACGATGGCAAACTACCCACAAAACTGTGTGGTTTGATTTTAATTCAGCTGCTATTAACCTAGAATCCTAATCGCCAACATGCATTGAATAACCATGAGATACTGCTGCTTAATATCAGTATGACCTGAGTGAAATGTGTCTAGAATGGACATTTCTGTATTTTTAGACACTCTTTCAGTTTAATCTTAGCTCTGCTTGTATGATGAATGCTGCTTGCATTTTGGATCGTGGAAAAAATGTATGATTTCTTTTTGATTTTGCAGGTGTTTGTTTTGACCATAAATGGTGGCTGTGGTCTCCCAAACACAATTCCTTCTCTGTGTGTCAGCTCTCACAAAGCTGTATGACAACTTAATGTCTTTTCTTCTCTTTTGAAACCTTGACTTGGAGAATCAAGTAATTATGTAGGAATTAGGTTGCTTTTCTTTCTTTTTTACTAAGCGTCTCCATGTCACTGGAATACATTTTGCAGACGTGCATTGCCTCATGGTAGAAGACAATTAAAACACCTGAAATAAAATCAGTGCAACCTCTAAGCAAATTTCATGGCTTTTCAGGAGGTTGGCACTATTTGGGCTACTACTGTATGTTAATGTAGCATTCCTTGGGAACAGACAAGTGTTATGATTTAATGTGGCCCAGGTAATGGCACCAGTTGTCCCAAGAATATAAATGACTTAGAAGAGAAATTCCTTCGACCTATCAAAGAACAACTGTGATGCCTCTGCGGTGTCTAAGATGGGTGACAACAGTAAAGAAGCAGGCTGTGGGTATCTCCATAGATAACACTTAAGATCCCTTGGGTTTTTCTCCCAAAGTCATTGTTTGAATTAATTGATTGACACACAGCTTCATCCAGTATGAAAAATTGTTGCTCTCTGCCTTGCCTTGACCATTTAGACAGAAAGCAAAGAACTGTCAACCACTTCCTCAGTGTCCATCAGAAAAGTTCAAAAGAGCTCTCAGCTAGTAGAAAACTAGGCAAAAAAATCACTACAAGACCTGATGGTGATAATGGAAATAATGCCTGCTGTGCCTTGCTGTGAATTCGCCAGAGGTAGAGAGGTCTGTGCTCTCTACTTGCTTCAGTGAGTAAGCACTGTGTATTTCTCCTTATGTTTTAATGATTTCATCCCCAGTGTATAAACCCTAGTGTTTCTTGCATATGCTTAGACCTGTTGTATTTACTGCAGTTGTTAAGGCAACTTTTTTCTTTCATTTAATGAAGACATTTATTATAAATGAATTTATAGAGAGGGACTATTTGGACTTTTATGGCTTTTGAAAGAGATGTTGCATCACAGTTCTTAATTAGAACAAGAAAAATAATGTGGGAAATATTTTCCTAACAGCACATTCCTCTTGAAACTGCCTGCCTAACACTTCTTAGAAAAAAACTATTTGCTTCCTAAAGCCACCTTGTGGGTCATTAGTTAAGAGTCCTGCAATTTGACTCTTTCTGCATTGTGCCTGGGTTAAACCAGCTTGTATCAAAAAGACAGATAATTAGGGAATTTTTTTAATGCTATGTGGTATATCCTGTGAGAGATGAAGGGTTCTATCTGAATGCTGTGTCAGATAAGAATATCTGTATTTTGTGGATTTGGGGGCACAGTATTTCAAGAAAGATGAAGCTTATTGGACACAGTCCAGAGGACAGCAAGGAAGAATGACCAGAGGTGTGGAAAACACAGTGTATGAAAAAAGTCTGTCAATCTTCCAGTTTAGTTGTTTAGTCTTAAGAAGAAAAAACTGAAAGGAAATTCGTAATAGCCTTCTGGTGTGTACAACTTTTCTATAAAGAAAGAGAAAAACATTCCTCATGTCCACTGGGAGCAGAGCAAAAAGTAGTAGGTTTAAATTACAACAAAGGAGATTTAGGTGAGACATTACGGAAAAAAGCCCTTTCCACTGTAAGGATAGTTAAGCACAAGAATTGCCTAGGGAGGTTATGAAGAGGTTAGACAAACATCTGTCAGAAATGATTTAGGTATAGATAATCCTGCTGTGAGATAAAGTGTTGGACTAAATAACCTTTTGAGGTCCCTTCTAGCACTATTTTCTGTTATTAGGATACAGTACTCACGCTGTCCTGCAGTAAGATGTTTCCATGCAGGGAGGATATCACTGTATTCTGCTTTACATACTTGGTTTTGTTTTTGCTTTAAGCTGATGGGGAGAATGATGGTTGGATGTTTAAAGCTGTATTCTTACTACCTTAGGAGCTTTGAGCAGGGCATTAGAGGCTTGTTTTCAGACAGACAACCCTGTTCTGGTTTTGCGCTAAATGGGTGCCTCTTTGAAGGGTTGTTGGTACACACCTCAGAATTAGCAGCTTTTATTATGTCTTTTAACTTGCAGTCAAACACTTATATGGGTGAATGCTCAGTTTCTGTTTAAAAGTGAAGTGAAAACAGAAAAAAAAAAATAAAAGCCAATAAAATAAATGTATTAAATGTATTATAGCTTCCCTGTTAGTAAAATCAAAATAAACCCATGCATGTTCTAAAGCTGAGTATAACACAAGTTGTGAAACATCCTGGAACTGACAGATGGAGAATGATATTAAAGGGCCAGATATTATCATTATTACCTCATCAGAGAGACCACTGAAGGCGTCAGTTTAAGACTGTCCTTATCCTCTATAACACCCGAACTCTTTAACTTTGTTCTTCCATTTGGCGCTCTGCCACCCGGCGCGATTTGCATTCAGCATTGCATTCGGCAAGAGCATGTTGGCAATATCCCTTCTGCGTATGGAGTATGGCTCCAGCACAGCTACACATCGGTGGGCTTTCTAAAACCCCATCTGGAGGAATGAGCAATAGGAAGCTTCTGATTTTGAAGTACTTTATAAGATTGGTCATACCCTGCATGTAACGTTGGCAGAGAGCGTGGCTGGTTAGTGCCAGGGCTCTTGCAGAGCTGAGGGCATCACAGCCTTTGAAACAGGGGCGTCATGTCATGCCACAGCAGTGACCCACGTGTGTGGTTGTCATGGGTGGGGATGCTCCTGAACCCAACAGGGAAAATTCTTAGTTATTGATCGTTTAGGAACCTGAAGATTCATCGTCGCATGTTTTCCACAATGTAGTCTCATAACTTTTCACAGTTACGTGGTTAAGCTGCTCCTTTTTACTCAAGGAATGATCAGTTTCTCTTTTCTTAGAGAAGCCCACTCTTTTTCAGTAGGAAGGGGCAGGACTGGGGAAGGCAGGTTCTGCGGTGTGTGGCAGAGAGAGGCAAACCAGAAATCTCATCTGGTGATGCAGAGCCCTGGGGATCCTCCTCGTGTGTTCTCTCTAGGAAGGGCCCTTAGGTCAGGATTTCTGTCTGAGCACCTAGAAGGCAACATGTACCATTGAACACGCTGTGTCCACACAGCTTACTCCTGCTTTGGTAAAAGTAGCCTGGTATTTGTCTGCTTTAAAAATCTGGAAGACAAGCTGAAACCCTACAAAAAGATTTTTTTTTCTACTGTAGCGCCTCATTTGCAGTCCTCAGAATTTCACTAGTGAAGAGTTCTCTTGCAAGTATATATATATATGTATACGTGTGTTTTGTACTGGGATATGCCCAGTACCATCCAGTAGGTGTCACATTATCTGAAAACACAGTGTACTTTCAGTGCCAGACCTCAAAGTGAATACAGACTGCTGAAAAAAATATGTTAAGATGACAAACACAGAATGTTCCTCAGTATCTATCTGATAATAATTGAAGCTCATATAAAGAGATTTTAATAAAGGAGAGATCTCTTGAATAGTAACAAGTGAATTATATTTTACTTGGGAATAAGTAATTAAAAATACAACCTTTGCCCTGCTTTCACTAAGATAGATACTTAGCAAATGTATTCAAAATAAGACTTGTTAGAGTTTCAAATAGTGCTTGTTTCCATCCCAGAGTTCATAAAATTATTAAGATGAGTATTATTAAAAAGCAGTCTTG
>VXBJ01002330.1:267377-295775 GCA_013400055.1 Nycticryphes semicollaris
GGGGGGGGGGAGGGGGTTGTTGCGAGCCCTGCTCTGGTGCCACGAGATGCTCCCCCTCAGAAACCCAAGGCATTTGCAAGATGGGCAGTGTAGCCTTAGCCCTTTCGGGGTGATGGGCACCCTGGGGGAGGTCACACACCTACACAGAAGGGGTGAAGGGAGGGCTTTTGGGAGGCTTTGGCTTCCCTTCCCCCAGCACAGGAGGAACGGGGTGGGTTTCCATCCTCTACCCACTTGCCCTGTGCTGGCTGAGTGGGCCTGGGGCAGCTCAGGCTCCCACTCCCCAGCTGTGCTTAGCCCAACAGCTGGATCCAGAGCAAAACACCAAGCAGCACTCGCAGCTTCACAGGCACAGCTGGTTTGGTATGGGTTGTCTGCTAGAGGCAGAGATAACGATAGCTTTCAGGGCTAATATGTTTGGCGAGGAAGGGAGCTGGTACTGGAGGGAAGGGAGCAAGAAGTCAGTGACAATCTTTAAAAATGCAAATGTCTGCCAGAATTCAGATTTCAGCCTTCGACTGACCTCATACATTGCGCTCTCTCTGCTCCTCTCCTCCGCTGCTTTAGGAGTCATTAAATGAACTTGAAAACGTTATTATCGATAACCCTTTTTTGCTAAAAGCTAATAATTTCTAAAGCAATACAAATATAGGTATAATTGTGATGTCACATTGTCAGAAGCCATTTCAAATTCTTTATACTTTTCAGAGACACATGTGCATGTGAAGTGGTAAGTATGACATAACTAATGGTGTATTATTAGTTTGATTTACTGCCAACCAGTCAGCTTTACAAAAATCAATCCCCAAGCTCATAAAGTATCTCTCTAAAATTTGTAATTTTTACACTATCAATATTAAGAGAAAAGGTGAAGTTGCAGGATTATCTTTCTTTTTCCATGCGTTACTGTTTGAAAGGCATTTTAAAGATTGCTCGAATATACAGGAGTGCGTGTGAGAGAGAGAGGTTATAGAAAAGCTATAAAAAGTTGTGGTTTTTTTTTTAAAAAAATCTGAGTGATTAGAGAATTCAGATTATATGTCTAACAAAGAGTGTCAGTACAATAAATGCGGTTATGTTAATAAATTGAACCATTAACACATGTCCTTATCATAATAGGACTTGCACAATGGTAGTTCCTGTCAGATCCCACTTGATATGTGTGGCATGTTTGTCTGATGCACGGAAAGAAAACTGCATCTATTTCATCCCAGCTCTGAATTGACACTTCAATTTTAAATCACCCACAGGACACCTTACCTTAAACCTGAGTTTCTCCCTCATACTCTTTGTCTTTTGTCATGTTTCCGTATGAGTATGCTGAAAAGCCGTTACAGGCAATCTGCTCTAGTGTGTGTGTATGGTACATTTGACCTCTGGACAAGAAAGGAGTTTCATCCTCCAGTGCTTTTAATTCTTATCCTTGCAGAGACTGAATTTGTTGCTTGCATTAAAATAGTATGTCTCGTTAATGCTAAGAAGCAGTGACCCACATAGCACAATGGATTCATTTGTCAATCCCCACGACTTCCAAGCTTTCCGTTCATATATGTCTTAGCAGCAAATCAACTCAGAAATCATTTAATCAGACTATCAATGTGTCCTTTTTGTCAGTTGTCTGAATCCTGAAAATTCCACTCTCTCGTTGGGCAGCACCAGGAAAAATAGATTTGGACCTAATACTAGATATTCAGACTCAGAGTTGTAGCTTCCAAATCCACAGCTCAAACACACAAAAATCCTAAGGAGAAAAGTAGGATCTGGAAATTGTCTTGAATGTTCTGATCTGATTCTGAACTTCAGAGTGCAAACCTGTCCCTGTTTGTTAGCATTTCTGAAATACTCTACATGCAGTTACAGAAAGCAGTGCCCTTTTGTTCCCCCTGTAAAGAAACAAGCGTTCACTACTTTTTGCTATTCCCATGGGCTGAGGCTAGAGCCTAAGTAGTTTATAACAGTCAGTGTTATGCAAATGTCAATCATGTCCTTATTCTGTTTATTTCCAGTATTTACATGTTTATTTAAGTACTTGCCATTTCTTTTAAGCCTTATAGAGCCAATCAGGCCAACAGAGGTCTAAAGAAACAGAGCACTTATTTAGTGATATGCTTAATGCAGTTTTTTTCCTTTTGTAGATGCAAGATTTACGGAATACAGAAGGAGCCCAGTATAGTTCCCATCCTCAGATGGCAACCATGAGGCCAAGGGTTCAACCTGCAGATATTAGGCAGCCAGGAATGATGCAGCACGGGCAGCTGACTACTATTAACCAGTCCCAGCTCAGTGCACAGCTTGGGTTGAATATGGGCGGAAACAATGTTCCTCACAACTCGCCCTCTCCACCTGGAAGCAAATCTGCAACTCCTTCACCATCCAGTTCAGTCCATGAAGATGAAGGAGAAGATAGCTCTAAGGTAGGCTTAGATGCTAGGATTGATATGTAAATGGTGGATATTTTTAGGACCTGCTAAATGAATCGTATAGCCACAGTTATTGAGACGATGCTTTCTACGTTATTGGTGGTTGACTGAAGTGAATAAGGGGTTGTGAATATGGAACTTAGAGTTTCTACTCAATTCTTCAGGCAGCTCACGTAAATGACATTATTCTTCTTCATGAGAGCAAACTGGAATCCTGTAGAACACGCAAAGGATAGCCCTTCCCTTAGAACTTTAATATAAAGGTTGAGTTTTCTCACATTTGCGTGGAAGGGATGTTTGTTCCCAATTAAAGATCAAGTTGCTGCTATAAAAAGTATGAACAGTCTATACAATATGCTAGTCTTTGCTACTTGGTCACAGGTTGAGTAAAACAGAACATCATAGCAACCAGAACAGAAAGATCCTCTACAAACTTTAAAAATCTTACCTTGAAAGTGTTGGAGGCCCATTATACTTTTATACGTTGGGAGGTGCCGACACTCCATCATGACATATTTAAGCTTCATTTTAGTCTCAGTACAGGCATGAGATAATAATAGTCATTTAAAGAATAAATTTCTTTAAAGGTTAAATGTCAACTTAAATAGCAAGTTTTGCATACAAAATGCTCCCAAACTTCCCAAAATCCTGACAACGTCCCAGAAGATACACAAGTATATGATCTTAATTTTGCAGACACAAAAGCTGGGATGCAAAAAGATTGGGACTTAACACAGTCATCCCATAAACCAGAAATAGAGCATACTGAAATTGAGAGCCTCTTTAGCTCTATTTTATGGTCACTACAAAATAGCAGTCCTGTTACAGCAGTCCTGTAGTGGAATGAAGATGTTGTGCCATGGACATATTTTGTGGGGAAAAGATGGCAGACTTGTAAGGAGTGTGAAGAAAGCACATTGTGAGTCACTGAGGAGGTGTAATCCAGTCAAGAAATGTAAATCTGATTTGTTTTCAAATTATATTGTTTTACATGCCTCAAGCTATAAAATAATCATGTAATTGGAGACATATGTTTTGCTACATTCTGAATAAATTCTTATTCAAAAGTTTTATTTCAGGACTTTTGCCTGATTTCACAAACTTTAGGTTTTAAAAATTACTGAATAATTCATACATTTTAAATGAGCATTTCCTTACTGAGGGAGACTTTAGAATAAATCTATGTAAAAATAATTCCAGGCAACCTTTACTTTTCAGAATAATTTATTTGCTACTCCTGTTCCTTTGCTAATAATTTTACATATATTGGAGGGACTGTGCAAGATGATCTGAACTTCTGGAGAAAGCATCCACTCAATTAAGATATCTTTTCTACATCTATAAAATATTTCAGTTATTTCACCCACATTTCTAATGCACTTGTTCACTGCAAGACTTCCTGCTGGTAAAAAGCATAGGGTTGTGGTTTTATGCAGACAGTACTCATCTGAAGCTAATGTTTTCAATAAAGAAATATTAAGCAGTTCAGGCCTAGTAAAACTTGGTCCTTTCTTTGTGGAAACCATTTTATATAGTGTTCAACTTTTAACAAGCCATGTCATTTTGGAAAACGCTCTTTAAAATTCTCTCGTGCTCCGTCTAAGCAGAAAAAGATGAGAAAAGGCACAATATACAACACAGAAAAATAATTCAATAAGCTGAAGTTGATGTTGTGCCCTAAAATGCCAAAAAAATATGATTTCTCTGCTAAGAGAAATGTTTTAAAGGATTTTAAATTTGTTTAATAATGACAGAGTTTAAATTCAACTACAGCTAGCAGGCATTAAACTGCAAGCTTGAGGCGGGGGGCAGATTATGCCATACCTGTCTTCTGTGGCATTTCTTAGGTCTTTGTGAAAACTCCTGAAGCTGGACAGCATTGGAGAGGGGCAGTGGGCTGGCACACCTGATCCAGTGCACAGTTTTGCTGTGGGTCCCTCCCTAAAAGACAAGAGGGTTTGAATAATCAGCATATGAAGCTAGTGTGTTACTGTAGTTTGTGATTTAAATCGCTCCACTGCATATCTCTCTGTTACACTGCTCTTCCTGGAAGGTGCCAATGAGTGTATACAGATGTTTAGAATAAACCAGCTTTCCATGGAGATACTTTTCCCCAGCCACAACAGCATTACATTTCTCAGAGCTGCTTTAGAGGATGCTTCTCACTCCAGAAATCCTCCTCCCATTGAAGGAATGCAATGGATAGGAACAGGAAGAGGGTCGTTCTGTTTCTTTGTGGGAACCTCTATCTTTTACCTGAAAGTAACATGCTAAATTAGGAATTTGCTCTTTGCTTTGTAAACTGTCATGTAAATGTGTGATACTGCTTAATAGATCAGGGCCAGAGCTCATTAGTCAGTCCTTCAGCAGAAGTGCATGTGTTGCGGTCATGTACTAGCTGCTGGAGCTTGCCACATTTGAGCAACTTCGTGCAGTCAGTAAGATGTTCCTGCCATGAGGACTGTGTAAAAACCACCTCCTTCTGAATTCACCCTATCACTAAGAGCAACACTGGCGTTCTCCCTATTTATTCCCTTTCCAAATGGAAATTCACCTCAGCCTCAGATGACCTCCCTTAGTTTATACTAGCTGAACGCCCAGCCTTACGTCTGAAAGAGAAGCCATTGGTTCTTTGATGGCAGAAAAATCCCTAGCAGCTAGACCTATTTCTATATAGAGGAAAAAATACAGAAATCTCAGTATCATGTTTGCATGACTTTATAGAAAGAGGATGACAGAAGGTATGAACAAATACGTACGTTATATACATTTGGACTAGAAATGTAATTGTATCCCTAGTGAACCATTGATTTCCATGCATGGAGGAAATTACCATTTCAGCTTAATGTACATATTCCAAATGCCAGTAATAAGGAAACTTTACAAACAGAGGTAATTGTCTGTGTACTGAGCTTCTTGGATGTTCATTCTCTGGTAAATATTCAGATTGTTGCAAGCCCTATCCAACGTACACAGAACTAATGGCAGCAGCTGCTAAATATTTTTTGGCAATACTCCTTCCCATAAAGGCTCTTTCATATAGACCTTTTGAACTTTAGATGTCATATATTCCCTTGCACAAAAAAAAATAAAAGGAAAAGAGCTGCATTGTAGAGGGAGGGCTTAGTTGCCCTACATGCTGTTGCTCTAAAAGCAAGACAGCTGAGGTTGCTTGACACCATAAGATCAGTGACGACAGTAGCATAATTATGAGGCTGTGTATACACAGGCAGAAAACTGCTAGGTTCATGGTAATAGGGAATGTAGTCTCAGACCAAGGATACTGGTTTTGCAAGTGATATACATCCCTCAGTCTCCTTAATTCTTCTAAATCTAATGGGTGGAACCATATCTATAAGAAAAAAGGGAGAACTTAAAAATCAATAGTTGCAAGTAACTGTAAAAACATCCTAAACAAAGTGGCCACTTACCACATGCTTTATTCTGACCACCTCAACATTGGAATATCACATTTATGTAATTCTTGCCATAATTCATGCTGTTGGATCGTTAAACATGTATTCAGTTATTGCCAAGCATAATTGTGAGCTGCTGGAAGCATTACTGGTTTGCAAATATGTATGTCTTCATAGATGGATAACAGGGTTTTCTTCCATGCTCATTTGAATATCACTTATGAGAGAATTTCAAATAATGTATTTTAGAGGGAAGATTGTGAGAGGACTGCAAGGAGCAAGAATTAACTAACAGAAACACGATTACTAAAGAACTGCTGCAGCATATTCTCTTTATGTGGTAGAGGTTTTACAATATTTACTTTATATGATAAGAGTTATAAGTAGAATTCTATGTTGTCTGTTCAGCCTATTATGCAGATGGTGCTTGATTAAAATCTATTTTAAACTACAGCGATTACTGCAAGATAGTGTGCATAAAACAGCTCTCCTAGCTCCATTAAAGGCTTTGGTACTATTGCAGTTTATTTTAAATATGCTTATAGACATTTTCCAGCTTCTCAAGGGACATTTAGATATCAACGATGTGCCTTACTTGATAGTTTTAAATCCTACACTAGATATTCTTGTGATCTATTATGTGTGCAACATGGTTAATGCACACTTTTTTAAAGTGAAAGATTATTGCTTTCTTGTGATAAATAAGTTAAATACATCACCGTAATTAAGCAATAAGCCATGACAGGAGGTGGATTACCATGAGCTAACTACACCTCCAGGGATTTTGAGGCACAAGTCTATGCCTAGCAGAATATATATGGTTTTTATTTTATTTCCCATCTGTCTCTGCTTTGGTGGTTAGAAGTGGAGTCTATGAAGCTGATAGACTGATGGGAGCATAAGGTAGGCCATCATCTCAGCCATTTGCAAGGTTATTAGTACCGGAATTCTGGTATTCTTTTTATTTCTTTATTTTCATATAAGACAAACAGAGCTTCCCCTGTGAGTACTCTCTTTTTAACAGTGGGGTTTTGAAGTCTCTTGATCATTCATGTTGGAGGATAAGATTTTAGAGCTGTTCTCAGAACAGCCTACCAGAAGACTTCTGCCACAAGTTCCTGCAGCGTATCACCTAGTTAAAGGGTAGTTTAAATAACGCAATAACCTAATATAGAGAGAACTTTTAAATCTCATTGGTCCAAAAATTGGCTCCTCCAAAAAGAGGAAAACCTTGGCAAATAAAATGCCCCAGTTATGTAGCCCCAGTTATTATGAAGCCTCCATGCTCATGGAGTTTGCACAGGACAGTTTAGACTGATACTGCCAAATTAACAAGGCAGCCCTTGTTAGTTACCATGTCGCTGGTAGTTTTGTGTCACCTGTAGAATGAAACAATAGCAAGAGTCTAAAAGTTGGGTAATTTAATAATGGGGAGCACACTGCTGCCTTTTTTCCCGTATTTTCCAAAATGCTGCCAATAGGCTCCATGGCCATTAAGCTTGTATTAAAGATGCACCTATTGTAACATAGTGCTCAGGAAACAAGCAACTTCATTTTCAAATTGTGGTCATCACATTGTTCTCGTGCTTAAGTAAGCCACAGAGATTCAGATTGTTCACTGTAGTCACCTGTACAACACCACACAATGATGTATATAAGAAAAATAAAAAGGTGTTGCTCAAAATGAGAATTTCCAGCCATTATCCTCATGACATTCTGCTGATTTGAACACCTGTGTTCTCCTGTGTCACTTGATATGCATTATTAAATAATAATAGTACAAGTATGTAAGTAAAAGTCATACCTTGTAGATCCTTAGCCTAGAGCATACCTTTTATGCTCTTGATCTTCTCATACTTCAAAACGCTTGTGATGCACAGTACCCTGGCCATGCCAACAAGAGAAAAAAAGTCTTTGAACCCTCTGGTAAGATCACTCATCATTGCTACAGGTATAGTGAATTAAGTGAGCTCCAGTCTGTTGGGGAATCAAGACAGTGTCCCTTTTTGTGCTTGTAAGTCATCTAGGAAAGTAGAGTGCTTTGGTGATCAAGGTCTCTGAGCTAGTAGGTGGCACAATGTAGTTGCATTTAACAAATTTGCACAAATACTTATGTGCAGGTTTTTTCAGGTGGTACACAAATAAATCACATGCTTTCTTCATATACCATTCCTCTTACTCCATTCCTCAAACCATTTGCTTTCACACAAGCAGAGGAAAAACTACACAGCTAAGTCCCGATCAGAAACAATCCTCCCAAGGGATCTAAACTGTCTGTAATGGTAAAGCTTTGTTTCTTCAGATTTTAATTAGAAGCTGTTCAGGGGTATGCCTATAACTTGAATCATTTTATTCACAATCAGGTTCTCTTCCAGTTCCCTGGAAGGTGTCCCACAAGCTGCAGTAGAAATTGATTGGAACACTAGTCTGGGGTAGTTGTGGGAAAGGGTGAGGATAAGGGAAAGGTAGAAATGACAGTGTTCCTGCTGTCTGCAGGTGGTTCGTGTGGTTGAACTGGTGGTCAGGCTGTAATGAAACTAATTTCATTTGAATTTACTCATTATATACTAGTTATAGCCATTAGCAATAAAATTTAGAAAAGGTGAAAAGATGACCAGATGAACTATTAAATGAGATTATAGCAATTATATGAAAGCAAATTATAAAGCACTTTGAGGGAAAAAAATTACATAATCTGAAATACTTACGAATTTTATAAATGACTAAGGCAGACGTTGATATTTGGATTATCAAAGATGGTAACTAAAATTCCATGCAAAATCCAAAATCTTTGTATCACAGAAGCTATAACGGTGGATGGACTGAATTAAATTGGCTTTTTTTTATAGTACTTTTCTAATTTTATGTTACAGGTCAATGGTGGAGAGAAGAGACCTGCTTCAGATATGGGAAAAAAACCCAAAACTCCCAAAAAGAAGAAGAAGAAGGATCCAAATGAGCCACAGAAGCCTGTGTCTGCCTATGCATTATTCTTTCGAGACACTCAAGCAGCCATCAAGGGCCAAAACCCCAATGCTACTTTTGGTGAAGTCTCTAAAATTGTAGCTTCAATGTGGGACGGCTTAGGAGAAGAACAAAAACAGGTACAAAATGTGCTGTAGCTCAGAGGCTTTGTTTCAGGGAAGCGTTATCAGGGTCATCTAAGCACTGTAGGCAGCTTCTTTTGTTTGCCAAGATGAAACTTGAATATGTGCCATCTCAGGAATATAATTTAAAGAGATTGAGATAAGAAGAGTATCGTTTCGTTTCTTCTGTATAAAACCAATATTTTTTTTAATTTTTTTTTAGTTTTGGGGCATGATACAAGCTTTGGGATTGTATTTAGAATTGGTTTATGCTGAAGTTGGTGGGCCTGAGATTTTATGACAGCATTTCCCTATCTATGACAGTGTGGTATAAGAGGACTTCGCTGCCAAAAATTGTATCTGTGCAGTGGGACATAACATAGATCTGAGCTCCCAGTTACAGATGTTTCCCTGCCCCATGATGGCAGAAAGGGAACTGGGCTCACATCTTCCCCTGGCCCACATGGCTTTTATGAAACGAACTGCTGATGTTTTGACTCAAAGAGACCGATTCTGGTATCCTCCAGTGTAGACATGGGCTGTGGAAATCATGTCACATAGTTACTTCCATTTTCCATGCAAAGGAATCACAGAATCACAGAATCACAGAATCTTAGTGGTTGGAAGGGACCTTTGAGATCATCGAGTCCAACCACATGAAAAAACAAAAAAACAAAAACACAACAAAAAAACCCCACACAAAAACAAACAAACAAACAAACAAAAAAGCCACCCACCAACTAAACCCCACACCCACAACCCCACGCACAACACCCCACCACAAACCAATAATCTTGGCCACTAGAGCATGCCCTGAAGAGCTACGTCTACACGTTTCTTAAATACGTCCAGGGATGTTGACTCCACCACCTCCCTGGGCAGGCTGTTCCAGTGCCTGACCACTCTGTCAGTAAAGTAATTCTTCCTAATATCTAATCTAAACCTCCCCTGCCGCAGCTTCATACCATTTCCTCTGGTCCTGTCGTTGTTCCCTTGGGAGAAGAGGCCAATCCCTGCCTCTCTACAGTTTCCTTTCAGGTAGTTGTAGAGGGCAATAAGGTCTCCCCTCAGCCTCCTCTTCTCCAAACTAAACATGCCCAGTTCCCTCAGCCTCTCCTCGTACGACTTGTTCTCCAGACCCCTCACCAGCTTGGTGGCTCTCCTCTGGACACGCTGCAGCACTTCAATCTCCTTCCTGTAGTGAGGGGCCCAGAACTGAACACAGTACTCGAGGTGAGGCCTCACCAGTGCCGAGTACAGAGGCACGATGACTTCCCTATAGGATGAGGGAATGAATGAGGTTCTATGATGAGGTTGGCAGAGCTGGATCTGTACTTGCAGAAATCCTTCCAAGTCAGTCAGATGCTATGTAAAAGTGGACAATTCTGGAAGCTCATTACATTCATGTGGTGACAGTTGGCAAATACCATTGATCCTCACTGTAGCATAGAATTGCTTTTCTGCTGTTATTGGTTGCGTTTTTACTAACTGCCATCAGAATGGATTGGGTAGATAAAGAAAGGGAAACTTTAAGAAAGAAACAGATATGGAGGGAAAGGATGTGTTGAGTGAGAGTTATACTGGTTGCAGGAGACCTGGGTGGGGGTTGATGTCAGCACAGAGAGTAGGAAGGTACTGGGACAAAACTGCATCTCATTCATTCCCACTGAGCATATTATTATTACAGAACTATAGTTAATAATGCTAAGAAATAAAAGGAAACATTTGTTCTGATTTTTTTAGTAAGCAAAACCATTCAGGCTTGAATAAGAAAGGTTTACTTTGCTAATAACTGGTACATCTAGATCCCTGTTAAAGATAACAGTATGATAAGAATCAAGATTTGGCATTCATTGACTAACTAAAAAAATGCTTATTCTATCTAGTATCAACTGCTGAATAAAGTCAGTAGCCACTGCTGCACAAACTGCCCAAATGTGCAAGAAGCAGCCTGCTCTCTGTCCCTGCTGTGCTTGGCCAGGATCTCTGGCCAAAGCTGAGAAATTACAGACTGTGGTGTCTACCTTAAAGTGGTTCCTATTCCGAAGAAAGGTCATTGCCCAGAAGCACTCCCTGTGTTGAAATCTGGACATCCAAACACGTACCTCAGGAGTGCTCCAAGTAGTTAGATCTGTATCTTGAACCCCTCTTGCTTGCCTGAGAGATTGTGGATCCAAATTTTGGCAGAGACCTGGACTTCTCAAGACCCTGTCTCTCTAGTTAATCTTACATCTCTCAGGGATGACACCAAGCAAAAATCATTTATTTAGTGAGATCTTGTGCTTGGTTTTCTCCACCCTTTTTTATAATGACCCTTATTTTGTGGCTGTTGCAGCGGTGCAGTATTTCCTTCCATAATATTCACTCTGCTTACAAAGCAGAAAACTTCACTTCATGAATAATAATCCCAGACCATATAATGGAGATAAACCTAAAAGACTATAAAATGCACATTTCCTTTGAGGTTGTCACGTCAGTAGTATGAGCAGAAAATTGAAGTCTTTCCATAGAATTCTGTTTAAGAAAAGTGCGTAAAACCCTAAATTTCCAGCTTTACCTTGGATTTCCTATTTGTGGTTGAAAGCAATAATTGAATAAGGCCTACACTGGAATAGCAGAACAAAATTTATTTTCCTTATCTCTGTTGTCCTTAAGTTAAGTTGGAACACAGCAGAGTGATGTGTTATGGAATCCACATGTCAAATCCATGAAAAAATGGCTGCAACTAGATTTTTAAGCCAATTATTCCAAGAGTTTGAGTTAGCATATCTTTGTTGCTCTTTGACTCATTTTGTCTATTCATTATCATCTATTAGTACATTGTTAAAACTCTAGGCCCAGGCCCTTTCTAATCTAGCACTGCACAAAATGAATAAAAGATAGTCCCTATTTAAAAAAAACGGCAATCCTATTTTCTAGAATAAATTTAAACTCATTCTTTATTCCATTTAGGGATCTACTAGTACAAAGTAATGATTACAAGACATCTTAACTGACTAGATAGTCTGTATTTTAAAGGCCTAATTTTTCAGATCCAGGGCATTAGTAACTGTTATGAAACCTATGTCTCTGGTATGAAAATTGGACTCTAAAAATACAAATGACTAATGTAACATTTGAAATTTGGCATTGGAGAAGCTTCAGAAATTCAAAAATAGTTAAATAAAGAAACAATAACATCATTAGAGGAATGCTTTATTGATAAATTATACTTGCTGAAAAGGATTCAATTATCATAAAGCTTCTGGCTTTTATGTTTTGGAAGCTAATGCTTATTCTGGAATTTAAATAGAATTATGTTTCCAAATTATGTTTCCTGAATTGGAACTTCTTTTACTATTTAAATAGTAAATATAAATGAATCAGAAAGTAGAACATAATGCAGCTATTGAGAGAGAAGAATAACCTCATGTTTTCATGCCAAAATGAAATCTTCTTTGTTCCTACGACCTGAGCCAGCTTTTTCTGAAATGCATTGAATTCTTCTTGTTTGTTCCTGAAGACTGACCACAGAATAAATAAAGGTATTGAAACTCAGTGCAGTAATCACCTAAGGGCAGTATATGTGTGTCCAAGCCTTTGCAACAAAATTTTGATAACCTGACTTATTAGAACGTAGCTTGAAAGGGTTTGTGCAAGACCCACATATGTTTTTCAAACTGTGAAGAAACTGAGGAAAAGTTGCTTGAGAAAATAGGATTTGAATGACAAAAAAGGAAATGTTATTATGAACTAGATGATAGCTGGTGCCTTGCTGAAGTTAGAGGGGGGGTTACACTTAAAATGAGCCACGCTGTGATACTTTTACTGTGAAAATCTTGTAATTTATTAGATTAAACCAGATACTACTGTACTTCCACCTTTATTTTACAATATGAAGACAGTTGCACTTTTGAGTTGTACACTGTAACTGTTCCCATTAATTTCTGAGCGTACAAGGGTGAGTTGCGAACAGTGCTGGTGCCAGCCTGTGTTTTGTTTGTCCAACCATATCTGCAGAGAGGAGTCTAGAAATTAAAGAGACTTTAGTGGTCATGGTGGTCTTTGTCAGGGTTTCTTCTGAAATTCTGAATTGGGTACAATAATTGCACATGAGCAGAAGCAAAGACTGTGCATTTTCCTTAATTTTTCACTGTAAATGTTTTCTAAAGTTGTTCATATCAATAAACCTGTGACTGGAAAGCAGCTGTAGCAGTACTATGCTGAGGTACAATCTCCTCAGTGCCGTAGCTGTAGCAGAGGGATATTTTCAGTGGCTTTTCTAGTTTCCCTCTTACAACCACAAACACCGTTGTCTCCTTAGTCACACTATACTTCTGTGAATCCTGTTTTTATAGCTTCTTTATGTACATCTTTGCCCTTTGCACACATTTTTACTGCAAAGTGGAGAAAAACAGCCCCCAGGAAAGAGGGTTCAGCATGCTAAATGGTCAAGTCTCTGGCTTTCAGACAGAATGCTGGTTCAAACTGGGTAAAAAGGCTACTTAGGTCATTTTCTGTCCTTAGATGAAAAAAGGAAAGTCATTTTAAATCAGTACCAGATGTGTGTGTACTAAATGAACCTTAAGATTCTAATTGGAGTCCTAGTAAAGCTGTAATAGATGTGGCAAATTACAAACAAAATGTTCTTGTTTACATTAGTGTAACTTTAAAACTTCAGCCAAAGACCTTAATAAATGTGCTATTATTCTAAAAATGGAATTGAATGTCTATTCAACATTCAACAAAATTAATCTCTGGTGTAACTTCAGTGACTTAACTAGAATTCTACCAGGAGTGAATTTGTCCTCCTATGAACAGCTTAGTGTGCATACGTATGAGTGTATGCGCGTGTGTGTGTTTTTCTGAGTGTTTACTTAAACGTTGCACTGGCCTTGCAGTGGGAAGAAGGATGGATTCACAGGGGGGACCCAAAACTTAATGATCAGAAGGAGCCGGCGAAGCAACTCTTTGAGTGCTGTAACATATGCCTTCTTTCAGGCTGCATAATTCATACACAGTAATATTAGCTGCAACAGTTCAGCTCAATAGCAACACCTCATTATTTTATCCCTCAGTATTTATTCCTATGTTTGACGCCTCATGAAATTACTGTTAATGTGTTTATATAAGGGCAGATCTGACACAAGTGGGAAGAATTTAATTTCCCACTCATTCTTTCCTGCTGATGTGTCCTCTTCCCCTGGTAGAAGTGGCAAGTGTAAATAGTTAATTTGCTTCAATTATGAGCCTGTCCTGCTAAATTAGAAGCAGCAGGAATATGAAGAGCCAGAATTATACTTATGAGGCAGCTGACAAATCCTCGGAGCTCACAAAATCAAATCATTTACTCCTCATTGGTGCTCAAAGACCCACTAGATAAAAGCTGCAGTTTATTCTTTAACATCTGATGGAACTTGGATTGTATGTTACCAATACTTCAGTAAATTTAAGTCCTTCTGCATTAGTGTCAAGGTTTGTGATGCTGTTACCATTTTCACCATAACCCACAACCTTTCAAAGCTTTCTTTTGGTCACTAAAAATAACCCAAACTGATTTGGGCGTGAAAAATAATGAAGTGTGTTTTATAAGTTTCTCTTTCAGTCACAGGGATGTTTTTGACATAGCAGCGCATCATTCAGTGGTTGGGTTAATCAGGTAGATCAGGAAGGGCTATACAAGAAAAGCTGGACAACAGTTCATGTGTCCAAAACTTTCTTCATGACATTGATACACCACAACTCGGATTAAATGGACCCGAGATCAGTGTTTTAAGAGGCCTTGACTCTGCCTGGCCTCTGGGGACACCTAACCTAGCTCCTTCTTCCTCCTGGGACCTGATGCCATGCCTGTCGCTTGCCATGATGAATGATCCATGGGTGGAAGAGCCGTGGCATTCCCATTGTGTGGCTGTGCATGTGGGTTGCCTGGCGGTCAGGACATCCAACAATTCAGAGACTGCAGTGAGGCTGCTGAAGTAGTTCCAGAGAATATGCAAAACAATAGGTCAAGGCAGTCAGTACCAGTTTGAAAAGATAAATGTACAGATTATTCACTATTCTATATCCTCATATACTCACATGGGTGTTCATCTATCTCTTCTTCCCCCTTTAAATAAGATCTCTTTTTTATTATCTCCGTGCTAATGAAGCAATCTCCAAGGAATAACTTTAACACACTTGTAAGAGGATGAGAATGTACTTTCAGTTTAGTAGATAAACAACCACACAACGTTTAAATTTAGCTTTGTTTTATTTTTCTAAATGAGAATAGGAAGCGAAGGCACATCTGTGTGTATGCACTGCCAAAGTGAATTACAAGCAAAATGGATTCAGGAATAGTCACAACAGAGAGCGACCTCGCACATCCCACTCCCAGCTATTGGCACAGGCAATATCACTTTTACCAATGTTGTACCTTAGGCCTGTTTGGGACACCCACTTTTTCTCTTGACAGACTTCTGTACTGAAATTGCTTCTCCCCTTTGAAGCTCTAAATGAATGCTTAAAGAAGTTGAAACAACTGCTTCTCATCCTGGTGTCTGCTCCTTCTCCCTTCCTCTGCAAGTGGCTGGGTTTAATGAGCCAGAACACAAATGGGCCAAGAATTGAATCATAGAATGGTTAGAGTTCAAGGGACCTTAAAGATCATTGAGTTCCAACCCTGCTGCCATGGGCAGAGACACCTCCCACTAGACGAGGCTGGTCAAAGCCCCATCCAGCCTGGTCTTCAACACCTCCAGGGATGGGGCACATATGCATGCAGATACGAACTCATCGTTATGTGTATATATATGCATATATCTATACATATATGTATATACAAATTCATACCTTCAGATTGTTCTATTGCCCTGGCTTCCACTTTGAACCCCTTAACTTCCACTGACATTAGAAGGGGCCGTGTCAGACCCCCTGTTTGCAGTGCATTTTTGCTGCAGGTCTAAAGGCAGCTGGCATCTGCGTGAGTGTTAGGAGGATGGAGCCAGGCTCTTCTCAGTGATGTCCAGTGACAGGACAAGGGGCAATGGGTGCAAGGTGGAACATAGGAGGTTCCACTTAATTATGGGGAAAAGCTTCTTCACAGTGAGGGTAACAGAACACTGGAAGAGGCTGCCCAGAGAAGTTGTGGAGTCTCCTCTGGAGACATTGAAAACTTACCTGGACACATTCCTGTGTGACCTGCTCTAGGTGTTCCTGCTGTGGCGGGGGGATTGGACTAGATGATCTTTCCAGGTCCCTTCCAATCCCTGATATTCTGTGATCTCCCTCTCCTACCCAGTGCTGGTCAGAGTAGGACTGTGCTGTGCACTCAGGATGGGAAAACTTCCCCTCTGACACAAATAAAATATGTAAAATTAATGTAGGTCACCATAGTAGCTGTCACATCTTACTCCTGCCCAGCCCACCTGACAGCTTGGTCTTCCTGCAGCCTCCCAGCAGCACTGAAGTGATGGGCAAGATCAGACACTCCCCTTCCCTGGGTTAAATTCCTAATATCTGTTTGCTCCATACAACAGGCCACCTTCCAGATAAATACCAAATGTGTCTGACAAGTTATGAACTTTGACTCTAACTGCACTTTGCTACCTTCTTGTACTTGGAAAGAGCTGGGCCAAGAGGACCCAAGGAAGTCCTCTTGGGAGATTTAGGGGAGATTTACATTAGATATCAGGAAGAAATTCTTTACTGTGAGGGTGGTGAGGCACTGGAACAGGTTGCCCAGAGAATCTGTGGCTGCCCCATCCCTGGAGGTGTTCAAGGCCAGGCTGGATGGAGCTGTGAGCAACCTGGTCTGGTGGGAGGTGTCACTGCCCATGGCAGGGGGTTGGTACTGGATGATCTTTAAGGTCCCTTCCAACCCTAAACATTCTATCATTCTCTGATTCAGTACTTAAGTAATGGTATCATAGAATCATAGAATGGTTAGAGTTAGAAGGATCATCAAGTTCCAATAGCCCCAATTTTCTACTCACTTTTCTTCCTCACCCTTTATCCATACATTCGAGCTCAACAGGATCATGGTTTTAAATCATATCGGTACAAAACTGGATTTAGGTCCAATTACTACTCTCCATTCAGGCTCACATCCTTTTTCTTCAAAAAAAAAATACTGGCAAGTGCAAATAATCACCACATAAATCATATGTTTAATATCATTTGTTTTGTACCCAACTTTCATCCAACATGCTTCTGATAAAATGCACAGTCCCGCTCCTGTAAGCTGCAAGCATCAAGTCTGTAAGGTCAAATTTAGGCCTGGCGCAAATGGCTGCAATTTCCACTGATCTCTGTCAAGTCTCACTGTATGTGCTAGAGCTGAATTTGGCCTGTGATCTTTCCCCTGCACGCCAGAAAGACTGAATTCTCTCCCCTAAGCCTCTAATATGTCATCAGTGTCTTTTTCATGCTCTACAGTCAAAGAGACTGCTGAGCCATATAGCTAGCCCTGGGCCTCTTTCTGTTGCTGTGTGTACCTAGATTAAAAATCAAATGGTAACATATTTCAGTATCCATTAAGCAATCCTGAGGACTTTTTTTTTCTGACTGCTGTGGGAATATGTCTCTCCACATTTTAGATGAGTGTATGCAGCTCTAGGTGCCTTTGCTGCAAAATCAGAAGATTAAAACTAGAGATAAGTCTCCCACTTGGAAAAAAATACAAATTTTCTCTATGAGCCAAGGTATGTAGGGCCAGGAATGACAATCTGCATGTGGAATTTAATTCTGGATTGCAGCCTACTGTGTTTTATCAGATGTCATTAAAGTAAGTGTAGCTTGTGAAATGACACTCCCATGGGTTCTAACACTGACGAGACCAAAAATTCAAAATTGGTCATGTTGCTTTATGATACGCTATTTTTGTGTATACTGTTTTGGGGGGTTTGTGGAACACTTCCATCAAAGCAAATGTGGGCACCTTTACATCATTTTAAAAAGACAAATATTACTTGCTTGCAGGTGTCAGCTCTAAGGAGATATCCACAGGATAAACTGAAAACTTCCCCTTCTTTGTCATCTTTGTACAGCTATTTAGGCAAAGCTGGGGAAGTAGCATGGTTCTTTGTAATGTGCTTTGTCAGCTAGGAGATACAAAGCTTTTTCAGACTACCATGAGGCACAAATTCTGAAAGCCTTTTTTTCTCCTAAGAGCAACAGTCTGGTTAAATCACTGTCTCCAAGTCTCTAGTATCAAAGGGGACTGTAGTCAGTGGTGCCCTCTTCCCTTAGAACCTGATATTCAGAACTGAGGATGTGTTTGCAGAGTGACTGTTTTGGCTCTTGTGATAATGCCTGGGGGAAGGGAGATCCCTTCCCCTGATGGAGGAAGGGTGCAAGCAGCAATGGATAGGGTGGGAGTCCTGCTGCATGGTGTGTTGTGATGTGTTGGTAATCCTCCAGAAGCAAATTGAGAGGAAGTTCATTGGGAAAAGATGACTAACCAGAACAAAAACTTAGCTCAAGGCATTACAGGTATATTTCAGTTACATATATCAGTGATGAGCTTCATATTATCCAACATATAGAAGAGCATTGAGGAGACAGAAAGCCCGCCTCAAGGAATTTATGATCCATGAAGACAAGAACCTAAGCAGCAGTTAAAATAAAAAAAAATATGTCCAGAAGTTGGCATCATAAAATAGAAGTGCAGTGGGAGGTGTTTCTGCCCATGGCAGGGGGGTTGGAGCTGAATGATCTTTAAGGTCCCTTCCAACCTAAACCATTCTATGATATTCTACTGTGGTTTTAGTTTGGTAGATCCAATATTTGTGAGTGCTTGTGGCTAACCATATAACCCATAACCCCTCGATCTCCAGATGAAGCTTTGGAGCAGTCGGTTTAAGGATGTGTATCGCTATTAATAAATAGTGTCCAGCCCTCAATGTAGGCTGCTGCAGCACTGCAGCCCACATGTATGATCAGCCCAGGGAACCTGAGCTAAAAAGTGTCCTTGCAATGGGCTGGGGCTGGTACCAGGCTTTTCTGTTCACAGTCGGGGAGCCCAGGGCATTTGAATGTCCCTGGTGGGCTAATTCAAATGCTGTCTTACATACTTACATGTACAAGTCAGGATTTCATACTGACTCCTTTTGGAAAGTATCATCTGTATTGCTGCATGCTTTGGTAAACACTTTAAGGGAACTTGAAGCTACCTTACTGAGTGCACTTTGGAAATGTAATTAAATAGTAAACTAGGAACCTGTGTATTGTGCTGTGTAAATTTGCATTCATGAAGCACAGTAGGAAAATAATGCCAGTAGCTTCCATTTGTAGACAAATGAATGTAATCTTGGTGTTTTGGGGTTTCTATAACAAGCTGAAGAGAATAAGAATAAATTAAGCTGACCCACCCTGCATATACAGAAATGATGTTTTTTCTTCCAACATTCAATTTCCACAACTGAGACAATATAGAAAATAAAATATTGTGTAAGGAAACAAATCTGCTGCTGAATCAGAATGGGCTGTTACTGCCTGAATGACAATCAGTTGACATTCAATTATCATGTTAATTGAATTAAAGCAAGCTAGAAATGACTTAATTCCATAAGTATATGCTCCTGTCAAGTTACTTATTTAATAATTGTTGCTTGCTTGGCAGAGGAGGGGAAAATGACCTTATAAGAGATTTCTGAGATGTTAAAAATAAAATTAAATAATGCCACTATTCACTATAGATAAGCAACAGAACAGAAGCCTGCTTCTTGTTACAGGAAAAATATTAAATATATTATTGGAAATTACGTGTTTCCAAATTTGGTACTGTCTTAAGCATGAAACTCAAAAGAGTTTCAGCCATTTTCTCGAGCACACTTGAATGATGACACAAGCCTTTTTCCTCCCCAAAAGGATGCAACTCTCTTATACTTACCACAACACAAAACTATTTAAGCCTGAGGGCTAAAAATTCTCACAGCTGAAAAAAAAAGAAAAAAAAGAAAAGAAAAGAAAAAAAGAAAAATGGTTGGGAGGGGCAGCTGAGTTGCTTCTACCTCTTTGAGGTGATGGTACAAACACCAAGGACGCTCCCCACTTCCCTGCCTTCCTAAGCCCCCAGTACAGGTCCAGTCTTAGCACAGAATCAGTGAACTGGTGCTACTGTGAGAGCTGTATTCATTTGCCCTCGGAGAAAAATATTTACAGCCAGACCTTGTTGTTACTCATAAACAAGAGCAACTCCTCGAACAGACAGAACTTACCTGAATTTTTAGTATAATTCAGGACCAATCAAAATTTTCAAAACTAGGATGAAGAACATCAACCCACTTGTGTGCTGACATAACCAGTGGGCACCTTCAAAAGGACAACAGCATATAAACAGTGAGAGCTCAAGCTGTTGCCCTCAGAAGACCTTACAAATGGGGTGAGCTGAACACCCTCCAGAAAAATCACCACACACGGGGACCACTCTGGCCAATGCGAAACATCAAAGCGGGCTGGGGTCATCAAAAACCTTTCCCCAACCAGGAAGGACTATTTTTCTATAATCATAGAATAATAGAATGGTTTAGGTTGGAAGAGACCTTAAAGATCATCTAGTTCTAACCCCCCTGCCATGGGCAGGGACACCTCCCACTAGACGAGGCTGGTCAAAGCCCCATCCAGCCTGGCCTTGAATACCTCCAGGGATGGGGCGTCCACAGCGTCTCAGGGCAACCTCTTCCAGTGGCTCACCACCCTCACAAGAAAGAGTTTCTTCCTAGTATCTAATCTAAATCTCCCCTCTTTCAGTTTAAAACTGTTACCCCTCATCCTATCGCTCCACTCCCTGATCACAAGTCCCTCTCCATCCCTCCTGTAGGCCCAGTTCAGGTACTGGAATCCGGTTGCTATAAGGTCTCCCCAGAGATGACCTTCTATTACATGGTTAGTGTTTATATTACCTTGGAAGACATAGTGTTCACTTGACTGTTAATTGGCTCAGAGAACACCAAAGAAAAGAGGGCAAGATGATGTGTACACTGGAAATGGTAGATGTATAGGTAGGAAATAAATAACAGCTGTAGTATGATCTTCCTATGAAGTAGTGATGTGTTAGATGGAGATTTACAGAATTGTTGTTAGCTTCATGTTATTGAGTTAACCTTGTGCAATATGACTATTTGAGGGAAAAGTCAGGTCCCAGAGGACTCTTCCAATATGCTGTGACTGTAAGAACACAGCAGGAGTGTATATGTTTTTTATATTCGTGTAATGCAAAATAAACCCCAATGTGGAAGCAGTAGATCTTTTGAAGATCATTATTCTGTGTCAAATTCTTTGTTCAGCCCTGGTTTTTAAACTACCTATCAGAATGATGCAGAGGCATTGCAATATGTAAAGTGTTACAACTTAGTCTTGTTCTGGAGGTCAAGCTCAATTCATTTTAGCAGCTAGGAACAGATTGTTGACTAATTTTTTATTCTTTTTCAAAACAAACAGTACATCTCCCTAATAATCACAAGTGTTTACAACTTAAAAAGTAAACTGCTACCATTTTTTTTTTTTTTGCAAAACAATAGGATATCAGCCAACACTATAGATTTATCTTAATCTGGAGAAATTACAAGGATGCACAGATAGAGTTGCACAGCTAAAACCAATCTTTTTTCCTCTCTGTCTTTATATTTACAATTTTAGAAACCTAAGACTTCTATGTTTCTATTATGATCTTTTGCTTCCCTGGGAAGCAAAATCTTTAATCCTTTTAGGCAGCCTCTGAGTTTTGCCAGCCCATATGAGAGGATTGTTCTGTCTCTGAAAGCAAAGCCTCAGTGAAACAAAAATTGTTTCATGAGCACATTCTTTATAAAAATGATGTTGTGCTGGACCCTTGCAGCCTGACACTACCACGCCGTCTTTGTAGTCTGCAATGGCATCGTCCTCTCTGATGCTATGTCCTCTCCATTATGGGACTGCTCTGTTTTTACCAGAAGATCAAAAAAGATCACTTCAAAGTTTCATAAAGTTTGTCCTTCTGGGGAGGAGATGTTTTTCAGCCGTGGATTTCAGGAGAACTCCTCAAAATTGGCTTTGTTGTAGTTAGTTCATCTTTTGCCCAAACGCCTGACTAACTAGGTGGTGCAGAGTGGGAAGGTGGATAGTCTTTACTCTTCAGGGAGGCTTTCCATAGGTGTCCAGATGGTGCACTTGGCTGCAGAAGAGGACAGCAGGGATTTAAAGCTGCAGTTCCATTTTGCATAATATTGTAAATCCCAAATGCCGTGAAGACATGAATTAATCTCTGCCCTGGGCATATGACTTAAAAATTGTGAAACATAACAGCAATTAAAAAAAAGCAGATTTTCTTTACCTTTATTTGTCTCTCTTACTTTTAAACCCTCTGTCTGGGTGGTTTTTATGCATTTCCCTGCAATGTGGAAGGCTGGGAGCCAATCCTGCTTAGTTACATGAAGCCAAGATGATTGCATGGCTCCTGAGTCTTTGGATGCTATTAGAAAAATAAAAAAAAAACAACCTCATTATAGTGTTTGCAAAGAGAAATGATGACTTGGTCCTAGATCTGTCACTGACATGGCTGACAGCAAGTCATTAGCTAGGCTCCACAGGTCAGGAACTGTTTCTTCTCCTGAAAACTTTCAATCCTAAATATCTACGTACACTCTTCTAACATCATGTTACTGTAGTGTTATGAGGTCCTGCGTAACCCTGCAGATAATCTTTGATCTTGAAATCTGGGCAAAATTGAAGTGATTCTCCAAGCTCTTTAATCTATTATGAAATTGTGCACATGCCGCATTTAAAATAATTTGGTGAGTTGAGAGAAATGTACAGAAATAGATCCATGCTCCTGAGAAGTTAATTAGACCGATATGGGATCTAGACTGGAATAATGACTAACATTTATTATCCTTAGCAACTCCATGAAGCTTCTTTGACTGCCCCCAACAGTTTATCCGGGGAAGAGAGAAAGCCTCTTGGCTGATCTGCGTGGTGCCGTCATTTAGTTCAAATGTCTTTCTGCACATTCTCATCTTCCCCAGAGGGTTTTAACTCATCTCACAAGTGGAGGCCAGTGGAGAGGCCCACACCTGCATCCCCCCGTTCCTGAAGGTCCCATTTGCAAGTACGCCCTACGCTTCACTTTGAACAATTAAACCTGAGATGCTATGAGGGATATTGTTTTTTCATTACTGCTGGGTAGATAAAGGGTGTTTCACAGTTGGAACAATATTTTCTTTAAAATATTTGATGTTTATTATTTCACTCTTTAAGCAATATGAGGAGGAAAGGCTGTTTACTTAGAAAGACTTTATGAAGATGCATGAGACACACCGGTGATATATAAAAACAAAACCAGATTAATTTACCAATGTGACACTCTTTGTTTTTAGGTATACAAAAAGAAAACTGAAGCTGCCAAGAAGGAATATCTGAAGCAGTTAGCTGCCTACAGAGCAAGCCTTGTATCCAAGGTAACACAGAATGTATATACATATACACATATATATAGTGACATATTGCAAACCATTTTCAGCGTTTATATGGTGCTAAGTACCATTGTATTTAGTGCAAATAGCCTTGTTTGTTATCAACTTAAACTTAGGTTTAAGGCACAAATGCTCAATAAACACAGTCATCTCTTCATGAAAAGATATCCTTTCACTTCTGGTCATAGAGGTAATATTTCTCCAGTCTGGGAGTGTAATCCCAGTTCAACAGAGGAAGGAGATACTGGTAAAAAAAGACCTCAGTATAACAAGCATGCCATGGCAGATGGTTACTGTTCTACCTATAAGGGAAAGAAACATATAATACACAGAATGCCTGGGTTTGTTTTGGTTTGGTTTGGTGTGGTTTGGGGTTTTTTTAAGTAGTTTTTTACCTTGTAATCACGGTACTGAAAAAATCAAGCTCAGGTCACGTAGCAAATTTTCATAAGAAAAACGCAGATTTCTATTTTACATTCAGCAAGCAATTTCTGTGAGCACAGCACAGGTAAGGCTCTTATACTGGAATATGCTGGTGTATCCCCAGTACACAGCTAATAGCATCTGTCTAAATTGATTTATACAAATATTCTTAATGCCCATAATTTTGTAGTTGACTCTTTAAAATACACAGAAGAATGTGAAATTACTGCACTGTGTCCATATGAAAACCAATTGAGCAACCCCAGAGTCATACCAGTTAGTTAGCATTTGGGCCTGCCAAAACAAATTCGGATGTATTTTGTCCTTACAGAAATAAAATTAATTTTAGAAGTAAAAAAGGCAGCACGAAGGACTGACATATATGATACAAGCAGAACTTTATGTTGGTTTTAAATGTTTTTGGGGTGGTTTCACTATACTTCTTAGTATCTTATATTAATTTGTACAAATTTTCAGTGCAAGACTGAAAATTCTACTGAAAAACTGGATTAGCCACACAAGGACCTTTTATGCATTTTTCTATGTTATCTTAGTATTTGGTCAGTGTTTGTTCTGAATTTAAAAGCCTGAAATATAGGTGTTACCTCATTCATTTTGGAGGGTTGTGTCTTATGCATTTTAATTTTATAACTACCACCATAAATACTAATGTATTTAGTTAAAGTAATTTACAGGGTACCTTTAATTTCTGTCTTAGGGCTGTTTGGTTCTAGAAGTACTCATTGCCTTCAAAAAGGGTACCATATGCACACAAACAAGTTTTTTGAAATAGCCTGCTTATTGCCAAAGATAGGTCTAAAAAGCTCAAAATATTCCAATAGGTTTTGAAGAAATGCGTGAAGCCAACTTTTCACTTGTGAAAATCACTTGGATGTTATTATTCGGCACATTATGGACTGTTTATGTAACACTCTCTATAGCTTAATTTTGAAATGGAACATATAAAAAAGCTGAGATTTTTATTTTGGTTTTGCTTTTTTGGAAAGAGAAAAAAAGTATATTATGGCATTTTCTGAAGTGGGGTTTTTTTTAGAAAAAATATTACAAGATTGTGATCAGTTCAGCGCATCAAGCCATTTGTGCATGCATTTAAATTTGTTGTTAGTCAGAAAGGCACTGGAGCATTTTCTTAACTTTTAAGCAATTATTTAAATTCTGCCCATAATGTTTTCCTCTAGTGTGGAAAGTATCAAAATATAAACTTAATGAAGTTGAGTACTAATTGCTTACTGTCATGAACACACTCAATGAATCCAACAGAGCAGGCACGTAACTAGAGGAAGTCCATTTTGGAATAAGGATTTAAAGTACCCAGATATAACATTACCTCAGTATATTCTAAATTATCATTATTGAATATTTATATGGCACCCGAAGAGTGGTAGTTCTTTAGGCAAGCATGTAAGCATGAAGAAATATACATAATATATTATTAAGATTGTTTGGAGTCCATCTGGTCTTTTACGTCCATGTGTTACGTTATCATCCAGAAAAGCTACTTGTAGAGAATATTATTAAGATTCCAAGACCCCATTCTCAAAAGTTTAGCCAGGCCAAAAGTAACATACCTTTTCCAAAGAAAATGCTTTGATACAATATTAATGATTTGCTCACAGGGTATGTTTTAAACTTTACGCCACCCTCTGTGTGAGTCTCATTTCATACACTTGTAATTCAGGTGTTCATCCTGGGAGCTCCTGTGCTGTATTTACTGCATGTTGTGTAACCTTGCTGCTTTAGAGGATTTCCCCAGCAGTGTTTCAGCGTAAAGGAATTCTCAGTGATACTCTGGAGCAGGAAGTTTGTATCGTCCATGTTTTCAAACACAACTAAATCGTCGTGAAATCCAGTTTTCAGTAATTTTGGGTGTCCTGCTTGGGACATCCCAAACTTCATTTTTCAGAGTATTTGACCAATATTAACACCCTTCATATTCATAGCAGAGCTCCAACAGCTTCAGGGTCAGCTGGCTGGCAGCTAGAAGGTGTTCAGTTGTGCTTCACATCACCTTAGGACATCTTCTTGCTATCCAAATGATAGGAGTTACCCAGTTATCAAACTTTGTCCTTTCTCCCCCTCTGGAGGGAAGACTCTGCCTATGAGTAGAGGCAGGGACAAGCAGGTAAGGGTGCTGCTCAGGTCCCCTGTCACCAGCTCAGCAGGTGCCTGACAGCTCTCAAAGCAGCTGCTCAACCAGTTTCCTAACTTTTGAATGCTGTTTCTGTCACTTTTTTTTTTTATTAAATACTGCCAGTTTTCAAAAAACTAGTGAGGGTCAGGCTTGTATGTGAATGTTTGTGTATGTTTTTCTGCATTTATTTGCAAGTCTTCATTTTTCTGAAATGGACATATGCCATGTTATCCCTGAATGGACCAGACTTGAGGTTAAGTTCGCTGCACCCATCTTGGCCATCTGAGATGCTGGAATAGGCAGAATAGAAGAATGCAGAGAAATGGGGTAATTCTCCTTTTGTCAGGAGATGTCTTAGCCTCTGCCTGATACCAGACTAATGGAATTTCATTAGGAACATCGATTTCTATCCCAAGCTCTGGGGTGGAAGGGGAGAATCAGGTGGGGATGGTGGGCTTACTCATGATGCTCAACCCTTTAACCTTCTCTTCTCTCTTCTCTTCTCTTCTCTTCTCTTCTCTTCTCTTCTCTTCTCTTCTCTTCTCTTCTCTTCTCTTCTCTTCTCTTCTCTTCTCTTCTCTTCTCTTCTCAATGCTTTAGTGATACCTTTATCAAGTAGGGCTACCACCCAGTAAACGAAGTGAACATATGATAGTGTAAATATGTCAGTTATGCATTAATCCCCATGTAATTTATCAATTTATTCCCTGTGTTTTCTCCTTTTTTGTAATGATTGAAATTAATGAGGCCATTGTTGAGTTTGTTCATGTGTGTAGGAATTGATATGTAAAGTAAAAATCACATTACAAAGCATTATATCTTCTGCTATGCAGATTGGCCATATTGCTTATAGTACTGACTAAGCCTTTGCATTGTAAACAAGTGTCTTTATATTTGCCCTTAGTTGCAACTTTTAATACTGTTCAGGTCCAGAAATGCAGTCTCTGGTATCTGGTAATTTGTACAGCATTATATAAAATGCTGTGAATTGCAATTTTACTTTTTCATAAAACAAGCACTTTTTTCTAGCTTAACCAGCCATTTTTATGGCTGACATTAGAGTTTTTGCTGCATCTTTCAAATACATATATATTTAATACAGATTTATATGGGTAAATATTAAATACTTCCATATGTATGTGCATGTCTGTATATTTATATAAAAATCTATGCATATTATGTATTTAACATGCATAATATATATGTGCATATGCCATCCATGTATGTATGTTAACTGTAGCAGTATAAGTTTAACTGTTTGAATAGTACAAAGAAAATTTCTCTTCCCTGTTTTGTTCTCTCTGGCTAAATGAGTCTTTAATTCTGGCTCTGTAGACATGCAGACATATTTTAGCAGCTATGGCTGAAGCTAAAACCTCTCAGCAAGGAGAATAGTATTCAAATTCCAAATACTCAAGCATATTTTAAAACTCTGCTGTTGTAAGTCGAAGGGGTGTCCTCACTTGACATTGCAGCAAATGCATTGGACATTTTTCAGTTGTGTGGACAGTACAAATCATTTGGATATGTGAAATTGCTTCTTGAAATCTATGGCATGTGTAGCTTTCCTAGCCCACCACCTTGCAATTACATTTCAAAAAAATCCCTAAAGGTCATATCTGGTAAGACTGGCATTGCCTTAATGCCATTAGCACATCGATTTGTAACCAGAGAGTTCCCAGGCACTCCAAAAACCTGCATTGTATGTGCAGCATTGCCTCTATTGTAATATAATTGAACAGAATAAGGAGTTACAGTCTTTTGAGACTGCAGTGAGTACACAAGAAAAGGTTTGGTTCACAAGTAAAAAGCAAAGTGGAGACCATGTTTAAAAAAGCAACCAACCAACCAACCTAAACCTTTGAACTCTAACAGTAAATTTGGTGTTAGTTTCCCATTTTGTAAATGTGTGTGGTGAGAGCACTTACCTAATATATAAAAAGGCAAAAAAAAAAAAATTGTCAGCTCTCCCAGATGATGCTTCTCCCTTTTTCTAATAAATGTAGATGTGCAGGTGTGCTCTCGCCACAATTTGTTTTCCATGGCCCAGTGAATCCCGAGTTCTTCTCTGCAGTAGTGGCCAAGCTTCGGATGCCGGGGAGCACCGTATCCTAGCTCACTCCTCCCTGCAATAGGCAATTGCTAGGGCTTGGGAAATAAATTTATATTGGAAATAAAATTCAGACAGAGTAGACCACTGCACTGCCTTGTCTCCTGGTCAGTGCTTTAATCAGCTGGCTGCTGTGTCCAAGGAGAGCAGCATCCCCTCTGTTGCTGGCAGAAAGGCACCTGTCTTTTTGAGACAACAGATATTATATCTAACCCCAGACCATGCAGATGCTTTGGGAAGTCATTAAACAGTTCAGGGTGTTCTCAGTATAAAGCATGATAGAAACAATAAATAAAAAACATGGTTATGATGGTTATGTTTGATGATTTTTCTTTTCTTTTTTTTTTCTTTTCTTTTTTTTTTTTTTTGGTAGCTATTAA
>VXBJ01002330.1:295795-320870 GCA_013400055.1 Nycticryphes semicollaris
AAGCCTTTTGCAAAATTTTCTTTAAACAAAAAAAAAAAAAAAAAAAAAAAAACCCAAACCCAGAATGAAAACATGCATGTACAGCTTTTACTTTTTTCCATTAAACATTAGGATCCCTAGCTTGGACAACTGTAATGTAAAGCTTTTACAGCAGGTATTTCATGCTTCTTTGATATCTTGGTCTTTCATCCTTTCTGGGTTCATTATGATATAGTAAGAAATTTTCAAGGATTCATAAATCATATCACATATGTGCAAGTATGTGATGTATCAAGAGTACCTGGTAAGTATTTATAAAACAATTGTCTAATCTGATGATAACACAAATCCAACCATCTTCTTGTCTAGCAAGGAAACCAACTACCTACTGCAGTTGCAAATGTAGAGCAAACTATATTTAAGTTAATGCTATGAATTTGATTTCAGGCTAAATCATGTGAAGCTTTACATTCAGCAGTGCAAAAACCGAGAGATGCTTTCAGATAATTTCTGCCAAAAAATGGCAGAAATGTCTTGAGCTTGAGAGAAGCCAGATTTTGATTTGTAGGGGAACTGTGGGGTTTTTTTGAAGTGAGTTAATAAAACTAGATTTCACTATTAGCCTAGTGCTTCCATTTGGGGAATTAAAACACTTGTATCAAATTAAAGTTGCATATCCTGTATCACATGCACCCAGGTTACATTCATAAAACATCCATTTTTACTTACATACCCTGAATGAATCCATGACAATCCCCTGTAGAGGATGACAAAATGTATATTTAGATTTGAAGATGTTCTTCTGAGCCACCTCGGCTAATTATAGATGACAACCCATGGCTTACTCCTTTGTTCTGAAACATCAAGAATGTGTCAAAAAGCTTTCTGAACTCTCTGGAGTCCCAGGTGTTGTTATTGCAATAGGTGACTGGAATTAACAAAACACGAAACGTCATTTGCTAAGAGCCTCTTGTGACTTAGGTAGGAAGGCAGCTGTACTGCAAATATGCATATGAATTCTCCACCGGAGTGAAGAGAGTTAAGTCAAAGGAGTTAAAGCGCTAAGCAGGAAAGAGAAAGCACCGCTGGAGAGAAATCAGTCTCTCACAAGCAGCTTCACAGGGGTATTATTAAAACAGCTAAACCCATGTAGGCCAGAAGAATGGATTCTTCTCAAGGACAGGCTTGGAGTTGGAAGTGACCTAAAATGTCAAAAATGTTGAAAAAGAACAGGATTATGTGAACAGAGAAAAGCTGAGAGAAGGAATAAACAACTCAAGATGTTCCTTCCACCAAAGAGACAGCAAAGACAGCAGATGCAAACTTAAGCTTAGGTAAGCTTTGTAAGAGCTGCATAAATACTCAGCCGATTTCCTTCTATCTACCTTTTTAGTGTCACAGTACTGAAGATAACTCATTTAAAGCTGAGTCAGACCTGCCTCCGTTCCATCAGAGCCTGCACAGCCTGGACCTTCCTGGTAGCAGCTGACACAGTCACTGCTGTTACCTGAATGTAACCTTCATTCTGGTCACAGAGTCCAAAAACGGTTGAGTTCCTTCAGCATGGCTGAAGGATGGACACTGTTTACTAGAGGTGCACATGCCACCATCAGGGAAAGGGACAATGTGGCAACTACGTCGGTTACTGACACATGTTCATTTAAAAACAGAATTGAGTTAAACTCTTTGACTAGGATTTGAAATACTCAGGTAGTCTCCGTGTTCTTTCTCTGTGCGGAGGGCATGCCAAACCTCTTTTTCTCATTTAAAGAAAAGCACCTGTTTCTCATTTGAAATAAACTGATGTTACACCACTGTGGCTATGGAAATAATTCTTCTGAGGTTGGAGCAGGTTACTTTCACCCACAAGTAAGGCTGTTTGCATTGGTAGAGTGTTTATGCTGGCTGTATTAGCCACAAGGCTTGTGTCTTTGCCCTTAAGAAGGTCTTTAAGCGTGTATTTAAAGGACACATAGGCATCCAATGGCACCAAGAACATTTACTGAATGCTTTGAATGCATTTACTGAATATTTTACTATAAAGGAGAGCTTAATTACTGATGTTTATAAAGAAGTACTTTGATAATGTCTAGTCTATAAATGAGTCAAATTGTATTGCTCCAGCTCAAAGACTTTGGTTATTAACTATTTTTGTGAAACCAATACAATAAGAAAAAAAATCCAAGCTTTTCTCTCTGGAGGTAGAACAACTGTGGTTTCTTTGAGACAACACAGACTTTTTGATTTTATATGGCAAAGAGCAATATTAGTTGAGCACTGCCTACTAGAATGAAATTATTGCAAAGGTATTTATTTCATTCCCATACATTATGATATCATATGCTATCATAGGTAAGAATGATGATTATAAAACTTATATACAGTATGTAAATTGAGTATGTTCATATACACATGTGTATGTGTGTGTATATACATATATGTGATCCTACTTGATGGCAACTTTTCTAACAGTACTGCATTAATATGTTAAAAAAGCAAACTTGGTTTTAGGTGTGCTTCTGAAGAAGTACAGGTTAAAAGTAGTGCTCATCAACTGGGAATGATTGTCAGCCAAGTCCTACTTAGTTTTCGTGATAAATTAAATGGGCAACGAGACAGTAATACTGGAGTAACAGTGTTGGGCTCTGATCCAAATGCCAATTTAAATTAATAGGAGACTTTCCATTAAATTCAGTAGTCTAAGGATCTGCCCTAGAGTTCTGCCTTGTTAAAACATGTCCTTGCTTCACTTCCAATCACATGAATGTTGGTTTTGTTCCAACAGAAGTGGGGTTAGAAGAGCCAATGGTAGCCAGAGGACAGCCACAAGTTAGAAAGGGAATCAAACCCCATGTGTAGGTTTCAACAGGTGTTTCATAAACCAGATCTACAGGTGAGGGTTCAAAATGAAGCTATAAGCTTTTCAAGGTTTAAATAAAATGATATCCCAAAGGAAACCATGGAGATGCCAGAATGGCATCACTAGGCTGTTGGCGTTTTCTCTGGCAGCACTAAAATGAGCAGGATGCCTGTACCAAAAATCATTTCTCAGCCATAGGAGTGGAGTAGATGTTTTGGGGTGAGGGAAATCATGGTGTAACTTTTCTCTAAAGGAAGTGACATCCTGCCCTGTGCCTGAATTCAGTCTGTTATAAGAACCATTTGTCCCAGGGAAGTTCTCCTTAAAGAGGAAGAACACAACTGGCTGATCAATGCTTAATCCCTTAACACTAATTCTATAATTTTGCAAATAAGCAGAAAGAGTTTTGGCGCATAATAAGGGAGTAAAATGTAGATGGGAAAATTTGCTTTGCTTCAGAATCAAAGGAAAGATGTGAGTTTGGTGTAAAGTGCAGGAAAGAACTTGATTCAGTCCTTCCCAAACTTTGTGTAAAATTATCAACTCACCACTTTCTCTGAAGAACATCACTCGTCTATATCATCACATATTTCCTTGAAAGTATGATACAAGTGAAATCATTCTGTGGACTAAGGGTCATGCATCAAGGTTTTCCATTAACAGTGCTTGCCAGTACTGTTAATTAATATAATTATATTAATTATCATAACAGTTAAAGTACTGTCTATTTGGTTTCCTTCCTTTTCCTATTTCTCTTCTACTTTCATTATCTTTCTGTTAGCTTTCAAAATATTCTTCCCCCTTTTTCTTTGTGTTTCAGTAAAAAAATAGTTTGCTTTTGGGGAAAAAAAAAAGTAGTCTTAATTGTGCCTAAAGGGCAGTCACACTTTTTTTTTTTTTTTCTGTAGCATTCTATTGCCTTGACCTACCTGCCTTGTCTTCATGTTCTGCTTTTGTCTTTGTTTTTTAATTTAGGCAACAGTATTAGATGATGATGTGAGATACAGAGGCAGTTCCATAAGAAACCCTACTCCTAGCCTATTAAGAACTTGAAATAGATAGAGTAAGACTTTAAGCTGAATTCAAGACCAAGTAGGAGCCACTCAAAGAGCACAAAGAGCTTTCAAGAAAAGCTAGTTTGTGGTTCTGGAGTACATTCACCAATGTACGTGTATAATACCAAATCCTACCATTAACTAAATATGATATTCTCTCACCCTCTAGTGGTGGGTCTACAATACCATAATTCTGATACTAATGATAAAAGATTTTTTCATTGCATGTCTAGTAGAAGACCTTAGTACATTTAGGACAAAATAGGCTTCAACAGTTGATGCCCTGTGCCTGCGGATTTGTATTTCCTGTCTACAATGCATGTATCTGTAAATGAATTGCGTCCTATAACTTCATGCCAAAAAATAGAGATGTAAATTGTCTTTGATGTCTTTTGGAAGATTAATTAACTAAAGAGGTGGGGGTTTTAAAATTATTTCTGCATTTTCTCTTCTCCTTGGAGGATAAGGCAAGAGCAAATTGACTGAATTCCAGCCTGCAAATTATGCACTTGAAACCCCTGTTGGCTAATCCTCCTTTCTTAATTCCTAGTATTACCCATAATAAAAGTCATTGTCTAAGACTATTTGATGCTGTACTGGAAAAGTGCAATGCCTCAAATCTGTGAAAACAGTAATTGTGCCCCAAATAATAACATGACCAATGCATCATATACACTTCTTGGTGTATTTGACAGTAAAGTGACATAATAAAGCCAAAATATATGACATCACCTATTCCATTAGATTCAGCAATACTTACAAAATCTGGGTTTCTGACCCAGCCTTAGAAAAACCTGAAAGTGCATTATGCTGGAGAATGGCATGTAGTGGGTTCATTTATCAAGATTCTCAGTAACTGATAATATTGATGGGTTTTACACTGATACTGGACAATTTGGCTTCAGATCACATGTGATTTAAAGCATTCTAAGTAACAGGAAAATACTTGGTTTGAAACTCAAATGTTGTGCTTTTCGTTGGATGGGGGAGGTAGTGAAACACAGAAAAGCTTATTGATAGCTTGAGCCAGCTGGAATGTGATCCCTTTTGATCACTTCGCAGACCCTCTTCTCAGAGGTAAAGTGAGTGTTATTCATCTCTGTCCTGAGACTGTACAATTCCTCTTTAACATGAATTAGTATTTCAAGTATTAAATGATACTAAGCAGCTGATAACCCTGCAATTTTCAGTGTGGGCCATGCATTCACTGCCTATGTGTGAACTCAGAATTACCCAGTAATGAAATTGGTTCACTGTATCTTGGTTAAAGAGGTGTCTGTTGGCATCTTTGTAATCACAAATGAAGTATAAGTATGTATCAGTATGCCCCAAAGGCTTTTTGATATCTCCTCAGCAGGAGGAATTGTTCAATCAGTCTGACCTTAGACACTTCAGGGGCAATTATCCCTGCTTGGACCAGATAGAGCATTCCAGCTACATCACAGAAAGGCAAGGTGTTTTCTTGAGGGGACGATGCGCTCAGTAAAACGTCAGGTTTCTCCAGAAAGAGCACAGAGTACACGTCCTGTAATGTGTAAAGGGCCTGGGACACTCATGAGGAGGTTCCTGACCACATTGTTAATTAGCAAACCTTCTTCTGAACCTCTGAAATTTCGACAAACCTGCCAGTCTTTGCTCCCACGCTCACAAGTGAGTCCTACAAATACAACTGGGAAGAGGGGGAGGAATATTTTCCTCATGTCGTCATGAGCATTAACTCAGTGTTTTAAAAACAATACCAAAAAACCAGCAGATCGCACATCTACTTTCAGATTTTATTGTTTATTATCTGTGGGGTTTTATGTCTGTATCTGAATCTTGCAAGCATGCATATAATACATACTGCACACGTGTGCATCCACATGCGAGCAGAGCCAGGCAGAGCCACAGCGGCAGGGATTTGCATTCATTTTATCACATTCATTTGATTTCCCTTAGTTTACTGGAGAAAACAAGTGGTTTTCTTGCTAATGGTACTGCCGTTACACTTCAGGAAAATGAAGTTATCTTTCTCATTTTTATCATCTCATATAATGAAGCAATTTCAGTAACGCTTGTGTTGGTGATGGTACATTCTTCAGGAAGAATACAAATAGACTTCACTGACCCTGGAGTGCTGAGAGTAACGTGAAACTTACTCTGACTTGTAAACTGAGCAAACATGACATGGAGGTCACAGAGTAAGGGCATATATGCATCTTCCAGCCCTTGTTTTGACAAAGTGACTTCTGTCTCCAGAGGGACATTTCTGCCATTTTTTTTCCAGCGTGTTTCACCTTTCACTGGCTATTAACCCCGGTATGATTTAACTGCAAATTATGATTCCCACCTATAAGCTCACAGGAGCTAATTTGTAGGTTTTTTTCATCTTTTACTTGAGCACACAGACATAAAAGTTGTAAGAAAAAAAAGGTATGAAAAAGAACTTAATAAACTGAGTTTAAATCAAATGTACCAAGTTATAAATATTAAAACAAAGAGTATTATGAAAATTCACATTCGTTAATGATTTTTTTTTTTATCACTAGCAGATTTAACAAATCAGGGTAGACCATAATGGAAAAATCTGTGCATTTTCTAGTATTCTATGCAGTATTATTCTAGCTTTAGTAAGATAGCTTCCCTGTGTCTGATGCAGTCTAGTATTTATTACTGAATCATAGCATTGTCCAGGTTGGAAGGGACCTTTGAGATCATCTAGTCTAACCATCAACCTAACGCTGATAAAAAACAACAACCCATCACTAAACCATGTCACTAAGCGCTATGTCTATACGTCTTTTAAATACTTCCAGGGATGGTGCCTCAGCCACTTCCCTGGGCAGCCCATTCCAATGCTTAATAACCTTTTCCGTTTAAAAATATTCCTGATATCCAATCTGAACCTCAAAGACATATAGACAAAGATTGTATAGACATCACTTTTAAACAGAATTTCCAGAACTTTATGAGCTGGATTAAGAAAGGAAGTTTTGCTAAAAGTGAAATGAATATTTAGAATATTCTTATTTTTCTAAATGCATGGCTCATGGAACATGTTTGATACAGGTGTGGATAACATCCCAGCAAGCATACTTCAAAATAAATGTATCGACATAGCAACTAGCATATTCATTCAATGCAGCAACACAACTGTGGATCGGGTTTAGCTGCTTCATCAAGTTAGTGAACTGATAAAGCACTAGTAGCAGTTACCAACATGTGTGTAAAAAGACACTGAAATTCTCATCCCTGCTTTGCAGATGGGAAAATGAGACATAACAAAGATTACTGCCGACTTTTGCTGGAACCCACCCTCCTGAATCTTTTTTCGACTAGGCCGTCAAATTTGATGACAATAGTAGTGGCTGCTTATGTGAACAAATGTGACAGGCGTGGCTGCCTTTGTTGTGTAGGTTATTAGGGCAGTCATGCCAGCTCCAAATCTGATAAAAGTGAAATTTCAGGCTAGACCAGGAAGCAGAGGGGCTAAATTCCTTTTTTACGATGCTGAAGAGAAATGTGAAAGGTAAAAGGGATTAAATATTTTCCTTGTATAATAACCAACTGCACGGCAAGGACAATTCGATGGTCCCGGTATGTGTTTTCCCCTGGTGAGGCTCCTAAAGAGACTTCAGGGGGCAGAACAGCAGCTTTTTGTAGCTTCTAAATATTGTCTGATTTCTGTTTTTCTCAACAGAGCTACAGTGAACCTGTTGACGTTAAAGCCTCCCCACAACCTCAGATGATGAATTCAAAGCAGCCGGTGTTTCACGGGCCTGCCCAGGCTCACTCTGCACTGTACCTCAGCTCCCACTACCACCAACAACCGGGAATGAATCCCCACATCACTGCCATGCATGCCAATATCCCCAGGAACATAGCGCCCAAGCCCAACAACCAAATGCCAGTGACTGTTTCCATAGCAAACATGGCTGTGTCCCCGCCGCCACCTCTTCAGATCAGCCCCCCTCTGCACCAGCATCTCAACATCCAGCAACACCAGCCCATTTCAATGCAGCAACCCATTGGGAACCAGCTACCGATGCAGGTCCAGTCCGCTTTACACTCACCTACAATGCAGCAAGTAAGTTTTAACTTTTCAGTTGTCTGGGGAACTGTGGGGTTTTGAGAAGGGAAAAAAAAAAGTCATCCAGAAGTTGATGAAGTGAGGGAGATACAGAGCCATGAATTATTTAATTGTGCAGAATTCCAAAACCACAGTGGTGGAGTCTGAGGGCTTAGTCTTTCCACAGGAAGAACAAATGAATGAGTTTACCTGGATGATGGGGGGTTTGTGCTAGTGACGATGTCCACCACGTTCATCTGAACACTAACCTTCTCTCCCTTACCAAATTCAAGAGGCACCCTTTAAATAGAAGTGTGTCCGTAGATCCATCTGCAAATAGGCAAGTACCTTGAAATATAAGTGACTTACATTTCTCGAGGAGACTTATTTTACGAACAAAAGGCAGGCATGGTTTGAAAAAGGTACGATTGTAGCTTGTGCTGTTATCCTTGCTCTGACTGTGACGCGGAACAGTCAAAGGGAGCATGAAGCAACACCGATTGTATTAAACATGCCGGATTAAATGAACATGAGTATGTTTATGCTGCATTTGTAATTTCATTTTAGTAGCTAGACATACTTTGTTTTACTGGAAATAAGTGGGCTGCCCCCAGTATCCCAATATGGTGGCGATTTTTTTTTTTTTTTTAAATTTTACATCACTGATTCTCAAGGCACTTCCTAGGAGTTCTGCATGAATGCAGGCCACCCATAGGATTGTGATTTTGGGGCCCAGACCTATGGAAGATTAGAACACATTACCTCTGTTGATTTCATCAGAGAAAAATTCTTTTTGTATTGGATGAGATCTGACTATCAATAATAAGATCTTTACGAGGCAGCATTAATGAAAATTTTTTGGATGGTGTTGCAAGAATCTACAAAATTATATATAAAAACTTCTCAGTTCTGGTTGATAACACAGTCATGAACTTGGTGTGTTTTGTATAGTTCTGTAAATTCACCTTTGCTAACAAGGCATTTGCATTTGCTTTCCAAGCCAGAAATGTTTCATCTCAAGATTGGTCTCTAGATATGGGAATACCCAAACACAAAACAGAGCTTCTAGCTGGGAAAACAATGTAACAGAGAAAGAAATTCCCAATAAAAGGACCAAAAAAAAAAAAAGAGTTGAAAGCAATCTGGCCTAATAAATTTAGTTTTTCAGAAGGTAAACCAAGGCGTGCTCAGGATCATCTGGATTTTTTCAGAGACTTCAATATTTATCTTAAGAATGATTTGGAGTAACCAGACAGTAAGGGAAATTTGTAAAGTGTTTCCCCCTTTTTTCTAGTCCAGTTTATTTTTCACAATCAGAGTAAACAGACTCAATAGATTTAGGACCTCACAGACGTGGAGTCTTTTACTGACCTGTATTCTTGAGGGTTTTCCTATTAGAGTGTCCTGGTATGAGCATTCTGGGAGAGCCCATGCTCAAATCTCAAAGAAGCTCAGGAGTTTACCCCAAACATGGGCAGCTCGAATTAGCTTAGGGGAAGTCCTAGGCAGGTGAGCCAGGAGAGTCTGTCTGGAGATCCTAAGCCTGATGCAATCCTGAAGTCTCATTGCAATGAGAGACAAAGCAATGGACAGAGACTCAATGCAATTGCCTGATACCAGTCTTGAAAACCAACATCTGTGACAGCAGCCTGTTGAGATTGTATACTTACTTTTCAGCCTGTTTTTATTTCAAAGTGCTTCAGTCTTCCAAGTCCAGATTGTTTGCCAAGTTCAGTGTCATTTGTACATTACTTGTCCAACACAGAGCAACAGAAGATCAAAGCCCTTATATCTTCTGCAGAATCACTCATAGGTATAATTTACTGAGCAGATTAAAAAATCTGGCTTTATTGAATTAATAGTACAGTAGGGGATAGGAAAAGATGTAATACAGATGTTAGATACTTACATATGTATGCATACAACATCATCGTTGTATGAATCCAAACACTCGGGTGTTATTCCAAACCATTACATACTACAAAAAAGGTAAGAGAATATGAATATTATGATGTTTTGTTTTACCAAATTACATGTAGCATATGGTTTGCTCATCAATGGCTTGGGAGTACTTTCACTCATCTGTGAGATGTGTGGCATGCAGCTCAGTTACTTCTAGTTTGAGGGAAAACACAGGGCAGTAGGTTGGAGAAAACAGGTGTCTGGAAGTCAGTATGTAGACCTGTACCATGACAACTCTTTTGCTTTACTCAGTCCAAGTACAGTGAAGCAAAAAAATGCTGTACCTCTGTGTTCCTGGTCTCCATTGTTAAACTCATGAAAGGTTGGCTTAAATACTTTCTACCAGCTCATAAGCCAGAGTCAGAAAGGCTGATGCTTATGATGAAGATACAATGGTAAGATATTTCTGAGCTTCACTCAAGTTTATAGGTGCTTATTACCTTTCAAAATGCTACACTGCCAATCTTAATTACGTTGCTTTTCAATCACCATGGAACATCTACAAGCCAGTTTATATTTCTTACGCTTCCACTTTGGTTTCAAAGTAATGCAAGCTTTTGAGTTCTGGAAAATGTATGTAATTTTGCTTTAGAATAATTTTAACTTATATGTTGGGGTTTTTTTAGCATACAACAGTTTACACAGTTTGTGAATTCGGTTTAAATACAGAATCCATTTCCTTTAAAGAGTGATGTTGGCAAAGACAAAGTAATCAGTACGTTAAATTGTAGGGCAGCAGGTGTACTATCATCACCATGATTTGCCATGCCAGAGCAAAACAGTGGTTACCCAACTATTGTCTTAGGTACAACTCTTTCTAGTCATTCTCAAGGAATGTTAGAAAACACTAAAACACCCCAGGATTTCATGCTGCATTAGAGCACAGACTCAGGCTGGCCACCAGGAGAAGTATAGTATGAAGACAAGAAACTATAACCTGAAAGTAAATGCCACCTCCTGACTCAGTGGTCAAAGGACTCTGCTCTTACCTCTGCTTGAAACTGAGCAAACATTCTGCTGATCAGAGCATGTTAAAAAGGAAAAGACACTGGAAAAATAAAAAACACTAGTCCAAATGATGACAGCAGCACAGAGTCAACAGCAGTGAGGACAAAGAAGAGGCATAGCACTGTCCTGTATGTCCCACCTGTGGTGAGGAGGGGTGGAGGTCTCTGGATGTGAGATTCAGTCCCCAGCAGCGTAACGCAGACCACTCTGCCACGTAAAAAGGCAGCCAAGATGAGTGGGAGAATATGTAGCCTAATAAGGCAGAAGCAATAGTTGCACTTAATTCAACTTTTTTTTTCAGTTGTTCTTCCCAGCTGTTTGATTTCCTCCATGGTAAAGGTGTGGGCACCCTAAGCCTTTTCCAAAGACTCCAGCGTACATCCATCCAATTTATATAAGCAGCAAGAGCAGAAACTACTTAACATCCTGCTCCCTACAGCATGGGTTGCCCCAGGAGAAATTTTCCTTTTTGGAAACCTCACCACTGCTCATACACTCGATGGTAGCAGGCTGTGGGAATCCCTGCTGTCTACAGATCCCCTCCTTTAACACTGTGGCTCTGGGAGATTTGATCAATCGTTTTCTCCAGGAGAGGGAGGATGGTTTCTTATCAAAGACTGGCATGTAACATATCTGAAGGGCTGCCAGCTCCAAGAAAACTCACATCAAGATCCAGCCCTCAGTCCTGACAAGCAGGGCCACAGTTCTCCAAAATCACTCTGCATGACATCCACACACTCTTCTTCTGCATGTAACTTTGAAGAGGGACGGATAAGAAGTGCTGACCTGGGAGACAGTTCTGCCCCTATTGCTGCCAGGACAATGAGCTGATCTTCATCAGCTCCGCAGGGAACAGCATGTCCTCCTGCCCAGCCCTTGCCTGCACGTGGTGTGTGGCTGCCAAACCAAGGGAGGCTGCCAGCTGGAGAAGGGCAGTCTCCTCCACGAGTCCGCAGAAACTACAGAACATCGAGAGGATCAGAAGTGTCGGTAGCCAAAAATCCTCAGTGTCTGCACACTTTCTGTTATTTTTAAAATCAGTTAGTTCTGTGGAGTATGCCGCTGAAGCAAGGCATCCAAATTGTTCTGAAGTTCACAGGGCAAAGTAAAATTTAGGTATTAGCATTTTGGTCAAATGTCTAGCATTAGTAGCTATTTTTTAATTTCTTTTCAACAATCTTCTCTAATTTAAGTTATCTACATATTTTTATTTTTTTTTAACTTCTGCAAAGTAGACTATTTTGTCTCTATTCCTTCCTGTTCCAATAAATTAAATAATGGGCACTACTACTACCTTTGGGGTGCTTGTTTACAGTGTTAATCCCTTGCACTGTAAAAATGACCATTTACTTCTATTTTCATACCTAGATTTAAATTAGATCCGGATTTTGATGATATTTAGCTCCTAATTCTTAAATATACTATAATGGTCTTAAATATTATTAACAGTAGCCATGTTAAAGTTTTACTTTGTTAAAGTCTAAATCCCCTGTGCAGCAGTTTTACTTGCACCCACTTTTGACCCACTGGAAGAATCACAGTAGGTTAGAAGTGTGTGATTTTTCTGTCACTAAATGCTTATGTGAGCATCTTATCACTGTGTTATTTTTTAACTCACAGAGAGTTAATTCTCTCCAGTCTGTGTCTTAGTTTTGACACGATGTTTAATTTTTACTTAGTTACGACCAGGTGATCTGAATCTTAGCCATTGCCATTAAAGTAGCCCTACCAGAAGAATCTCCTTCCTTGCTTAAAATCCTTCAGTCAAGAATTGGGTGGGAGGGTTTAGAATCTCTGTCCCACTTTGGTTCACAGGTAGCACAAGCAAAACTAGATTCTTAATGTCTAGTAACCATGGCTGCAAATGTATGCATAACAAAGAAGCAGAAGATTAATGTATGTCACATTTTATTATTTTTTTTTAAAAAAGCATAACTCATTTCAGTCTACTTTTAGGTATTTCTTTTCCTTTAGAAAATAAATGTATACAGCAAGATGATTGCATAGCCTGCCAAAAATAATAGCCTCATTTTTTCTAGTATATATTATATGAGTAAACTCAGGGACCTGCTGTATTTGTCCAGCTTTCTTCCTCTTTTTTGTTAAGCTTTGTCTTCGAATGAGGTCAAGAGGAAAAAAAAATCATTAATATCTGTCAACTTCCTTTATAACCTTAAGGAAAAATCTTTGTATGATATCACACAGACAGATTTTCAATTTCCTTGTGTAATAAACAGATGCTTTAGGATTTGGATGTAATTTAAAGGTTTAAAATATCACATTGAGATTGATGAATAAATCAGTTGTGAAGACAAAAACATTGATGCCTGTTGAAAATACCTCTCTAGACAGGCAGGAAATGAAATTAGTTCCCAGTAAAGTGTGGAGATGAGGATCACTGTTTAGTTCTGCTGCAGGCTTTTTAGGACTTGCTACTGTGGCACAACGAAACTGCTAGGGCTACAGAAATCTAATTAAAGAGCAAATGTCCCTCCTGACATCGAATTAATCTTTATCAAGTTCCCTATTTTTATTTCAATCTGGAACAAGAAAATGAAATTTAAAATTCTAGGCATGTTGCAAAACAGTTGGTGATTTTCTCTTGAGCATTACAATGCAAAAACATTCAGCATTGTTTAATTAGACCTCGAAGCACTCATTTTCTGAGCACTTTTTATTTCATCATTGTTTGTTAAGGGCTTACATAAATAATACACAAATATTTACTACAAGCCTGGTACAAGGCAGTCTTTCTCTGTTGTGCGGATCTCTATTTCCAGAGCTTTTTCCGTTGATGAAAAAGCTGAAGTAATTATTGTTTATATTTTAAACACCACCATACTTTATCGGTCTTTCATATTGAGTTCAGGTTTCTTAAATTACTTTGCCTGGACAAGAGTGGCTTTCCAACACCCGAATTGCTGGTATTCCAGTAGCCCTCAGCCCCAGTGGGACGACTGCTTCTGGAGCTGGAGCCTGGCTCGGATACCTCTGTGCTGCATTAAAATCCATCACAGGAGCATGTCCTAAGAAAGGGGCCCCAGTCCCAGGTGATTGTGAACCAAACAGACTTCCCGGGTTCAAGACGAATGTGCTGCCACACTTTACCTTGTTAAAGACAGAAGAATTAAGTTCAGATCTGTGGTCCCAACCTGAATGTGAGAGATACGGGTTCAGTCCAAACGCAAAGTCTACGCATGTTTGCGGGAAGAGAGCCAGAGCAGTTTGACATTTTCCCCCTGTGCTCAGCACTGGTGAAGCCACACCTTGAGTATTGTGTTCAGTTTTGGGCACCTCAACACAAGAGAGATCTAGAGGTGCTGGAGCGAGCGCAGAGGAGGGCAACGAAGCTGGTGAGGGGCCTGGAGAATAAATCTTATGAAGAGTGATTGAAAGAACTGGGACTGTTTAGTTTGAGGAAGAGGAGGCTGAGGGGAGACTTCATCCCTCTCTTCAACTATTTGAGAGGACACTGTAGAGAGGTTCGTGCTGGTCTTTTCTCACAGGTAGTTAGCGACAGAATGAGAAGGGGTGGCTTCAAGCTGCAACAGGGTAGGTTTAGACTGGAAAAAATTCTTCACAGAAAAAGTGGTCAGACACTGGAATAGGCTGCCCAAGGAGGTGGTTGAGTCACCATCCCTGAATGTGTTGTTTATATGTAGTGTTGGGGGATATGGTGTAGGGGAAGAATTTGCAGAGTAGGGCTGATGGTTGGACTCGACAATCCCAAGGGTCTTTTCCAACCTGAATGAGTCTATGATTCTATGACTATGGTCACACAGAAAACCTGAGAAAAGATGAGAATAGGACCCCACCCAATTCCAAGCTTGCATTTAAACTACAAGACCATACTCCCATATTTAAAACATTTATTTGACCTTAGTCCAGAAGAAATGGAATGGATATTGCACTGGTGGTCTATTCCTCTGTTTTGGGGAACTACTTCTTCTTGCTGCATGAGCACTTGATCTCTGTGCCTGCTCACTTGCATGCTTTGTTGCAGCTTTGCTGGAGCTACTGGCCCACGGTGTGTTTTTCTTGTATATATGATTTATACGTTTCATGAAGATTGATAAGAGATCACTCAGGGGCTTTGCTACCCAAGGTAACCCCAAGTGCCTGAGGGTAGAATGTGTTTCTGTGGTTAGTTTCCTCTTACAGCTAAATTAGAAAGGCCTTATGGGTGATGTTTTGTATAAAGATGATGACGGTGATATACAAAACCAATTTTTCTGCCCTCTAATTGCACGAAACTCCAATTAAAGTCATTGGGAAGTCTGCTCAATTACAGTTTCCATTGGATTGGTTGCAGGCATGGGGGTTGTTTAAGCAGCCTGATGTGCAAGTTTAGAGTCTGGTGAAAAGGCTGAGTACAGAGCACAGGGGTTCCAGGCACCATAGGTGGGGTTTATTTTACCTTATTAGCAGGACAGGATATGTTACATGACAACTATATGCTGAATTCAGATCGTGAACTTGCCCATTACTAATGGTCTGCTTGTTGGAGTCAGCAAGGACAAGGTGAGGCTTCAGAGAGCCTTGAAGGTGTTGAGGTATGACGTGGGTTAATTACCATATCGAAGAGATTATGGAAGAAAGTTGCACTCATTTATAGCCTGGGTGAAAATCCAGGGTCAGGCCGAGTGGAGCGAGGTGAGGGTGTACACAAGGGGCATGGCAGGGCAGAGCACCTGCAGCACCTCTGAGGAAGGGCCAGACTATAACGCACCAAGAAAGAGGGATGTGAAGAAGGAGGTGGCAGCTTATATTTGAAGGAATTTTCGTTTCTGGGGACGGAGGGGGCCAAGCGGAAACTGAAAATAGTTGTTTATCTTGATGCAAGGTGGCATGGCTGAGCTGTTAATCATGAATTAAAACAAAACAAAACAACAGCTTTTCTCAAAATTCCTGTCTTAATGAAGGCTGTGTATATGAAGCGGTCCCACGTAATCTACTAGAGTTTGAAACTTAAAGCTATGAGCTTTTATCCTTTCTGTTCTGTGTGTGGACTTTGGCCACAGGGAGTGGATTTTCAAACTAGGTATATTGGTTCGAGTTCAGTTTTTGATTTCGCAGCTCCACATGCAGTTAGCTTGAGTGGAAATTGTATACCCTTGCCCCAAGAAGGAGTTTGGTCTGGGTGTTTTTTTCAGCAGACATCAATTGCTTTTGTACAGCATTCCCATACTTATATCCAATGTAGTACTCCTAACTTTACAGGAACACAATGTACATTTATATAGACACACTAGCCTTGAAATTTTAGTTGTTCTCCTGATTTTAAAACACAGCATTTAGACATCCTTGTATATCAAAAGAGCTAAAAATTATTATGACTTTTCATATGACAGATTTCAGGAAGCAGGTTAGACGTCTCTTTGCAACTTCCGCTGCTTTTTTCTCGTCTTCTTAGCTTCAAAAAGCAAGTTATTCTGTGCTACTTTCACTACATCAGTCCAACAACTGTTAAAAAAGCTTTGGTCGAATTTCTGTTTAGTTGAGAGAGAAGTGCAAATAAAAGAAGTAGCAGATGGTCCCTTTGTGACTGAATGAAGAAAAAGGGTTTTGAGAACAATATGTGAATAGGTGTAGCCTAATAAAACAGTCAGCCACCTGCTGCCTACATCCTTCAAAAAGATTCTGTTGCATATCCTGGGAATTAACGACTTGTGTGTGTCCTTACGTTTAATCTAAATGGGAGCTCTATGGAGCAAACAGACCTTTATACCCCAGCGTTGATTGAGTTGTTCTCTTGGTTTTGAATTGTTTCTGCTCTGTCCCTTTCAGTTCCATCCTGTGACTGTGTAATAGCTAACAACGTTTTGGCAGTGTTTCTTTTCTCAAACCAAAGAAAGATTTTAAAACTTAGAAACTTTCCCATTTCAAGTATGATACCCTAAATTACAGCTAGAAAAGAAGCATTCCACCATTTCACAATACGCACCATTTGGTTTTGTTAAATGCACCCAACCTGTTGCTTGGTTTCTGTACGTAGTAATGTACGTGCTCTCTCCTCTAGGGATTTACTCTTCAGCCTGATTATCAGAATATCATCAATCCAACATCAACAGCTGCACAAGTTGTTACCCAAGCAATGGAGTATGTTCGTTCAGGGTGCAGAAATCCTCCAGCACAGACTGTGGATTGGAATAACGACTACTGCAGTAATGGGTAAGCAGCCGATGAATGCCACCTTGTGTTGAGTGACATTCATGACAGAAGTATTTGAGAGAGTTTGGAAACGGTTCCCGGTTCCCTACATTATTTCAGAAGCACATCTGTGATGGCACTGTGTTTATTCAGCAGTTAGGCTGTTTTGGGAGAACAAGTTGTCAGTATAAACACTTATTAGACTTTGTTGTCACCTTATCACAGCACATACACTTTGGTCTTAGAGAACTTCCATTCCTTAGAAAATCAGAACACAAATCTTAGTGAGAAGGTGTAGGAAAGAAGTGTTAAGATCACTGTCTCCTGCTTGAGAGGAAAATACCACGAATTGTTTTCTCCAAATACTCCATTGCTGAGGAGATTTTGCTGCCAGGGGAAACAACTAGTGTGGGTCATGAAAACCCACACGAGTGACATGCAGGGGTGATCTGTGGGATACAAGATCCATGGCAGGGAATGGCATGAGGATCGCATGACTGTAACCAGAAACAAAGCACCATACCTGTAGGAGTTCTGTGCATCTACCATAAGGTTAGTAGCCCCTTCAAACCCTCAGCTCCTCTACAGCATGGTTTTTGTGGAGCCGTATTTCTGTCCCAGAAACTACCTGAAAACATATAGAATCATAGAATGGTTCGGGTTGGAAGGGACCTTGAAGATCTTCTGGTTCTAACCCCCTGCCTGACCACCCTTTCACCTTGGCATGAATCCCCAAGGCAAAGGCAGATAAAAGCTACCAAAGTATCAAATCCAGCCCAGACAAATGAGCACGAAGCAGAACTAAAGGCCGGTTTCACCCATTACATTTACTCAAAGAGAGAATAATGAATATAAATAAATATCTACATCTATATAAATAAATATCTAAATGTCTATAAATAAAATAGACCAGAGAAATCAGTGGTTGGCACCCATGTTCATGTAACTAACCTCTCCTGCCCGCTAAGGAAAGTGGCCACTTTCATCTGGTCTAAGGAAAGTGTCCCTGCCTATGGCAGGGGGGTTGGACCTAGGTGATCTTCAAGGTCCCTTCCAACTCTAACCATTCTATGATTCTATGATTTTATGATCATATCAGGTGCCTATGGAGTATCGTTCCGAGACCTGCGCTAAACCCTCATCTGTAATTACGTGGTTTGTAAGAGAGAGATAGTCAGTGCTTCTAACCTGGTGGTGCAGGTAACCCCAAACCAGTACGTAAACCCATGGCCCAGTCCAGTTCAGGTGGTAAAAAAGGCTCCAGGTTCCTACATGCCACTACGGCACTAGAATTTTTCTTATTATTACCATGGTAATGCAGTCGTACTTCAGTGATATGCTTGGAATTTATGACATGCAGTAGGGTTATGGGGTTGGTTGTTTTTTTTTTTTGGTAAAAAAGGACTAAATATTTCACAAATTTAAAAAAAAAAAATCACATTTGTTCTTTTTTCTTTTTGAACAGGGGCATGCAGAGGGACAAAGCACTCTACCTTACCTGAAAACCTGAAACACCTCTCCTTTCCACTGAGGAATGCAGGGAAGTCTTTTCATCATGGATTGCTTTATGCAGTCAAGGCAGTTCTGCATTTTATTAGGAAATACAAGTTGCTAAGCACTTAGGACTATTTGAGCTTGTGGGTCACCCACTCTGGAAAAAATAGTCTTGCTTCTTTCTTTTTCTCCCCCCACCCCCATTTTTTTCTCTTTCTTTCTCTTTTCCACTCCCACCCTGAGATCCTTTAACGGACATTGCTTTTCTTCTTCCCTGAAGGAAACTTGGACCATTCAAATTTTATGTTGGTTTTTGCTGTGAAGTGCTGCGATAGTAACTGCCTTAGCAACTGTAGATGTCTCGGATAAAAGTCCTGGATTTTCCATTGGTTTTTCATAATGGGTGTTTATATGAAACTACTAAAGACTTTTTAAATGGCTTGATGTAGCAGTCATAGCAAGTTTGTAAATAGCATCTATGTTACACTCTCCTAGAGTATAAAATGTGAATGTTTTTGTAGCTAATTGTAATTGAAACTGGCTCATTCCAGTTTATTGATTTCACAATAAGGGTTAAATTGGCAAACATTCATATTTTTACTTCATTTTTAAACAACTGACTAATAGTTCTATATTTTCAAAGTATTTGGAGGAAAAAAAAAAGTAAAATATTCCCAAATGATATTAATTAAAAATATTGGCTTTGTCTCATGAAATAAACACAAAAACCTAGGAAAAATACCCTAATGTTGATAAAGAGCAAACACATTTATTTTGTACTGCCTAAAAAATGCTTGTTTTTTTTAAAGAAAATCACTTTATGTGTACTGGTTAGTAAACGCCATTTAAGTCCTTTTATGTATAAAACTGCCAAATGCTTACCTGATATTTTATTAGATGCAGAAACAGATTGGAGACAGCTAAATTATAACCTTTACATATGGCTATGTATTATTGTTTCTTCATACTGTGTCTGTATTTAATCTTTTTTTATGGAACCTGTTGCGCCTATTTATGAAATAATAAATATAGGTGTTTGTAAGTAAATTTGTTAGCATTTTACAGAGGTTTCTTTGACGCTTTAACTTTTGCTGGCACAAATTGTTCACAACTGATGTGAATACTTTATTTAGTTTTTACAGTGACATATATAACACCAAACCTGCTTTACTGGCAGAAAATGAAGGTAACCATTACTTATTTCTCTATGTCTTTTGTTGTTAAGGGTTAAAAAAAAAAAAAGAAAAAAAGGTATTTTAAGTAATTCCCTTTTTAAAGCATTGTAGCAGGAAGTTCCCCAAAGCTAAGACTTGAACCCACAAAACTAACTGAATAAAACTGCATAATGCTGCTTCTTGAAACTTCATCAGTTTGGTTAATCAGTCAAATGGAATAAAAATGCTACCAACAGAAATATTACCAAATATGCTTCAGCCATTTTATTATACATGCTAAAGGTCCGACGAATTTTTAGGGTCTGTATCAGAAATACACCCTGAAGTGAAAGGTAAGTTCAAGAGCCACAGAGAAAATGCCAGAAAAAAAAAAAAACAATCCAAAACAAAGTATTTTTTCAATGTTTTTCATCAGAGGTAGCTCTGAAAATATATTTCTGGAGGATTTAATCCCGGATGCCTGTCCAGTTAATGGAGAGTACAACTGATTTGTATTTTCTACATGAAATAAAGCAAGCAACTCGGATAAAATACACATTATGCATTGCCATTGATTTTCTTTAAAAACAAAATAAAATCAAAGGTATGCTTGTTTTGGAATGATTTCAAGCAATGTACAATCGGAATCACTTGGCATGTAATAACTAATAAATAATGCAGATCAGATGTGATTACTCAAATGACTGTAGCTGAGAGCTCTAATTTTCCTGTCTTGAAACTGTATGAGAACTTGTGATTAAATTCACAGTTTATTGTTTGTCTGTTTAGTACTTTAGAAATATACCAGCACTACTAATTACCCAATGTCTTCTATTTATTATATTATAGTAAACTACATTTTCCACTCATATTAATTCTAAAGCAAGAAGATAATTACCGGGGATGAGAAAAATCAGCTTTGATTTTGACAGGCAGTTTTCCTTTTTCTTTTAGGGAAAAGAACTGTGTTATCTCCATTTCTTTTAGAGCAGGTGCGCAGTCACATAAAGTTGTTAATTTCAGTATCCAAGCAGAGTTCAAAATACAAGAAAACTTTAATGTAAATAAAAAAAAATACATCATGAATAAAATACTTATTCTGTATGAACCTCTGGCTAGTTGGTGTTTCTCAGTCCGTGAGAATGGAAATCTGTGGTGTATTTACTGGGCAGCACCTTGCCCATCCAGGGATTTGAGTGTGGTTTTGGGCCTGGGTTCTGTTTGGATGAGACAACTGTGCTGGAAAAGCAGCAGTTATGTGGAAGACACTTCCAACAGTTCTTCATGTCTGACCTTGAGACAAAGCAATGGTTGCTGGCCAGGGGCAATCTGCTATTTGCATAGAATTGTACAATGGTTTGGGTTGGAAGAGACCTTAAAGATCATCGAGTTCCAACCCCCCCTGCCACCTCCCACCAGACCAGGTTGCTCAAAGCCCCATTCAGCCTGGCCTTGAACACCTCCAGGGATGGGGTATCCACAACTTCCCTGGACAACCTGTTCCAGGCTCTCACCACCCTCACAGGAAAGAGTTTCTTCCTGTTATCTAATCTAAATCTCCCCTCTTTCAGTTTAAAACTCTTACCCCTCATCCTGTCGCTCCACTACCTGATCGAGAGTACCTCCCCAGCTCTCCTGTAGCCTCCTTTAGGTACTGGAAGGAGCTATAAGGTTTCCTTGAAGCCTTCTCTTCTCCAGGCTGTACAACCCCAACTCTCTCAGCCTGATCAGCTGCATATTGACAGATACAAATTGTCAAAAGTTGGAGCCTAGAAGGTTGAGATGCTTTTGTAAGTAGGTGAAGCTCCACTGAAGTTTATGAAGACAAGTCCTATCCTTCACTGGAGCACTGTGGCATAGGCACCACAGTAACACATACTCCCATGTCACTGGTGGTAAGTCAGCATCTGTCATAATGATGATAATGAGAAAGCCCACAGGGGCAAAACAACCTACATGTTGAAGCAACACAGTAGCAGCAAGTAAATATGATTAAGATGTCTGTCAGAGTGGTAGAAACTAAAGGAAATAAGTTCTTCCATTAACTGAAATTACTGGGTTTTAAACATTATTTTTTAAAGTAGTAGGGAAAATGCAAGGTTAGCAACATATGCACTCCACAAGATGTAAATCCCACTTGCCTGCACCAAGGTAAGCAGAGGTTTTGAACAGGAAAGGCTCTTCAAATTTACTGCTGCTCTGTGTGCCCTATTCTGGTGACATGAATCCTGATCTCTCTATCACCAAAGGCAGAAGTTCGAGCAGAAATCTCACCCAGCTGCTGCCTCTGGACCCAAAGAAGCTCACCTAAGGGACCTGCTATAGGTTTTTTTCCCCCACGTTCATCCACAGGCAGTAAGTAATGTATTCATGGAGGGCCCCAGCCATTCACAATGAAACTTAACATATTCATGCCCACTTCTCTCTCTCTCTCACCAAATACCAGTTCCTGATTCCAGTGGCATCTCTGCCAAATATTCCCTGCGAGGCTCCTCTGTAAACAGAAAACCCAGTAATAAAAGAGCTCATTACTGGAAGGTAAAACGCACTCTTACTACCTTCCTCAACCTTCTGAGACTTCATCTCAACCTGAACTACCATCTCCAAGACTGTATCTGCCTATTTTTTACCCAATCTTGTAAACATGGCAGATCCACACAGATCTCTTCCTATGCTCTGGGGAAACAGAGTAGGTAAAAACAACCAAAAAAAAAAAAATCCTTATTTTGCACACACTGTGAGAAGAAGCTAAAGAGCTACATGCAACCCATATGGGAGTTACTCACCAGAAGTTCCATTGATGGGTGGGTATAGATGTAGATACAGATACACGTATAAAGATAGATAGATAGATACATACTTACATGCATATATACATATATACATACATACAAACATAGCCATTGCCCTGTTAATTCTTTATCTGGTTTATTCAAGTCCTTTTTTTCATTTAAATATAGTATTATTGAGTGAGTATAGCAGTGGTCTGGCAGTGCTGCAGGAGGTGCTGAGCTCCTTGGAGAACACGTGGTGCCTTGTGTCAGGTCTCACAGACAGCATTTGCTTTCCTTTGCAAAGTCATGTATTTTATTATTACCCAGCAGCACATTAAATCACAACTCAAATGTAGTTCTTATTCCACCGACAAGAGGACAAGTGAGAACAATGACTTGTAACATTTCAGAGTCTGTCACAGTTACTGCCTAATTAGAGAAACCCACTAGCAAAGCATCTGCACGGATCCTGCAACTGTCATCATTTCAACATTCTATTAAGGGCTTGCTGCGATAGACACTTTACAAAGAAATTTCATTCAGGCTAATACCAAGCTGGCAAACATGTAATTGGCTAGAAAATAAAACAGGAGGGGACAAAAGAAAAAAAAAAAAAAAAAAAAAGAAGAAAGAAAAAGGAAAGAGAGGAAGGTGAGGAAGGGGAAAAGAAAAGGAAGCTTTCCTATTTGTAAAGCAATCTGTGTGCAAAAATCCACAGTATACTGTGAAGATCCTTACCCTCTGACAATTGTGTGTTTACAACGAGTCTGAGCATAATTGCTCTGATGGGCTGTCAAGGAAAAGATTAATTTGGCAAAGATTAGTATTGACTTGCTGTTTATTAAGGCTTTTAAACAGCTGTATCTGGCAACATTCCTGTAAGTGCCTGTCATGTCTGAAAATCAGGCTCACACCCGGGTGCTTGCCAGCTGTTGCTAAACAATCTTACCACTTTGAGTATCTTTCTCCAGGCCAAACAGCAAGAGCAAAGTACTGCCAAATGAGTCTCTCTCGTCCTGTCGCTTTTTGGGAGTTCTGAGAGCTCAGATGTCAGTTGGCGGCTGGATGGCTGAGCTGATGGCAGCCACCGGTGGGGTGCGTAGAGAGGTGCTTCTCCAACCTGACCCTGTGGTGAGGGGAGGGTAATGCCACCTCACCAGCACACAAACCCACAGCTGGCAACTGCTGCAATGAGAAGGGGGTTTAAACCCTTGAGTACCCACAATCAATGTTTGGTAAGAGGCAGAACTCCAGAGCAAGTGGTTTATTGCCCCTCCCTGGGGCTCTGATGAATAAAGCCAGAAGGCTTGGATGGTCTGTGAAAGTACAGTAGACACTACTAATCTTCATTAATAGCGGAGCATCTCTCCTATAAAAGGCTGAGAGAGTTGGGGTTGTTCAGCCTGGAGAAGAGACGGCTCCAGGGAGAACTTAGAGCAGCCTTCCAGTACCCGAACCAGGAGAGATGGGGAGGGACTCTTGATCAGGGAGTGGAGCGATAGGATGAGGGGTAAGAGTTTTAAACTGAAAGAGGGGAGATTTAGATTAGATATCAAGAAGAAACTCTTTCCTGTGAGGGTGGTGAGGCACTGGAACAGGTTGTCCAGGGAAGCTGTGGATGCCTCATCCTTGGAGGTGTTCAAGGCCAGGCTGGATGGGGCTTTGAGCAACCTGGTCTGGTGGGAGGTGTCCCCGCCCTTGGCATGGGGGCTGGAACTCGATGATCTTTAAGGTCTCTTCCAACCCAAACCATTCTATGATTCTATGAGTATAAAATGAACCAACATTTTCTTCGATGAAATTTTTTTTCTCCCCAGACTGCTTGCTGATAAACAGAAGTCATAAAAGCACACCCTGGGTCAATGGAAACCTGTAAGAGGAAAGATGTCAGCTGTTATGTTTTCTTACATTCCTTAAAACATTTCAGCTTGCACTGTAGGCTTGTGTAGCAAGCTCAGAAACAAATAATACCAATAGAAAGAAGGATAAACGGCTGCAGCTAAACGCCAATACAAATAGCCATGTGTTACAATTAAAGTTGATTTGGCCTTTCCAATAGAAGCCTGATTTTCTGGGATTAATCTCGACCTTTTCAAGTTGCATCAGGCTGAAATAAGTTGTCAGAACAGATGTGAATTTTGTTTGCAGAGAACAATTGCAATCCAGCAAGCCTTGGAACGTCAGCGTTTTCCAGACCGCCAGCCAGCTGAGCAGTGAGGATGGGGACGGCAGACACTGTGCTCACGCAGCAGGCAGAACCAGAGGACTCACAGCGATGTCCAGAGGCTGGAAGTTTAGGTCAGAAACTTTCAAACTGGAAACAAAGTACTTGCCTTTAACTCTGGATTTACCAGCCGGCATGGTGTCTGCACAAGCACTTGAAAAAAAGATTGCAGATCATGGAGGAATACCTTTTTTAAACACGTGGGGTTTTTTTATCCAAGTCAAACATCTAAGTGGGTGACGTTCCATGTGCCACTGTTTCACGGCAGGCACACATTTTGTAATACAGAAGTCTCTGAAGGCTCCAAGAATCCAGTAATAAAAAAAAAAAAAAAAAAAAAAAAAAAAAAAAAAAAAAAAGGAAACTT